>JAEIFJ010001874.1:0-80283 GCA_018903435.1 Leucophenga varia
TGTTCGCTGCTGTTATTATTTTTCTTAATTTTAAAATAAAGTTAATTGCACTGCAATTTATTGTTTTAAATTAACCGAATTAGTGCATTAATCTTCAGTGACATTAAAAAAGTTGAAGTGCTTAGTGTACGAAGTGTGCTAAAGAAAATATAATTCTGTAAAAAATTTTCGGCCAGCGGAGCGCCAAGAAATTTTTCTAATTGCCTAGTGTGATTGAAAGAGATAGCGTATATTAGCTGAGTTCAAAGTTCAGCTTTCATTGTAAAAAACATTGTAAAAAACATTATAAATTGCATACTTTTAGGCTTATCTGCAAACTTTAGGCTTATTAAGGTGACCAGCTACACCGTTGTATTACATTAAATTATTTTATTGTAATTTTATTTAACATTTTTGAAATGCTGTGTTGCTACAACAAATGTTCAAACAAAAAAAAAATACGACAACTCCAGTTTTCGTTTTGTGTGCTGCTGGTTGTGTGATGAAACTGCTCACATCAAATGTGCTGGCCTAAATGGCACAATATTCGATCGACTCACCATCTCGGACACGGATAAACCGGGGGGCTTACGCTGGTCATGTCCTCGTTGCTTCCAACTTGAAGGTGATTTCGCTCGAATGTTTAATACAGTGCGGAATAGCGTATCGGCAATTGATAAGACTATTAAGCAGCTCTCTAAAGAATTGGACAAAAATATGAAATTGTTTGGAGAGTATGATTTTCAACAATCGCCAAGAAGAAAGAAGTCCAAACCTCTTGACTTACCTCCTTCTCTAACTGCACCTTCCGAATTACCACTTATAAATTTAACTTCGTCGCCTGCGCCTATGAGCTGTACTCCCACCGATTTTCATTCGTCACAAGAACCGACAATGTCAGTAGTGGTTCCACCCATAATTGAGTCTTCCACGTCGTCGCAGCTATCTGGTGTTGGACCTACGCAGGTGTATGCCGATACTGTTCCAACTAAAACCATCGATTCTCTGCAATCGGTTAGCATACCTCCTGATCTACATGAGTCGACTAGTCTTAAACCGAATCCAGCTGTACCCGCTATAAATTCTTTGCGTACAACTAAAATATTAAATACGGTAGCGCCACGCAAACACATTTTTGTCTCGCGCTTCACCGAGTGTACATCTGCAGACGACATTTTGGAGTTTATTACTTCAAAGAGCAGTATAACTTCTTCAAGTGTAGCTGTTCAAAAATTCAATTTCACGTATTCAAGGAACATCGCTTCATTTAAGCTCAGCGTTCCTTTTGAATTTTTCGAAACTATATGTAACACGACTTTTTGGCCACAGTTTACACTTGTCAAGGAATATGTGCCAAAAAGGAAGCCTATATCGTCTCGTCAAACTGCAACTTTACCACGTCAAGAGGCGGGATCATCATCAAATAATTTAAACTAGTTTATCCTCTTATATTAAATTATCAGAATGTAAGAGGCCTGAAGAGTAAACTAGTTGATTTATATCTCAAAAGTATCGGCTTTAATGCTGACATTCTCATTTTTACTGAAACTTGGTTAGAACCAAATATTTTAGATTCAGAAATTTTATCAAATAACTATTTAATTTACCGAAAGGATCGTAACATGCGTAAAGGTGGTGGAGTGCTTATTTCAGTTAAAACAAGTCTTACTTCTGAACTATACTGTGACGGTACTTCAACTGATATCGAATTTTTATGTGTAGTTATTCGCTTTCGGTGTTGTAGAATATTTATCACTTGTTCTTATATTCCGCCAGCATCTAATGATAACGTTTATCAGATGCACGCGTCTGCTATTCAATCTGTTGCAAATACTTTTCAAGCAAATGATTACCTTATTGTTGCAGGTGATTTTAATTTACCTAGGATATCTTGGATAAATTGCGAAAACTCGTCTTCGTTGATACCATCAACAAGTTTACAATTTTTCAACTCACTTTTCAGCATGTCATTACATCAAATTAACAATATTTTTAACTGCTCAAATAGATTGCTTGACCTTATATTTGTTGATAGAACATTGGATGTTGAAGTTTCTAGAACTTCTCCGGTTTCATTTCCTGAAGATAAATATCACCCAACGCTTAAATTGCTTGTAACTATAACCAATACATTGGAGATCAAAGACAGTCCTACAACAGTTCGTCGCCGGTTTAGTAAAACTGACTTTGTTAAGCTAAATTCTTTATTGCTTGGTACTAACTGGCCTTATATTTTTGAAGATCTTGGTACTGAAAGTGCGTGTAAAGTTTTTTATGATGTTTTACAACATTACTTTGATGAATGTGTTCCTTCATATGTACCTAAAGTTTTTTTAAACCCTCCTTGGTTTTCACGCCGCTTATGTCATTTAAAAAATATAAAGTCGCGCTATTACAAATGTTTCATTAAGTCAAGAAATGCTCACACTTATGCAAAATATGCAGTAGCACGGGCTAATTTTCAATCTGCTAACAGACGATCCTATAATACATATTTACTTAACATAAAAAACAATATTCGAAAAGATCCTAAATCTTTTTACAATTTCGTTAATTCGAAACGTAAATCATCATCTATTCCCTCTAATATGTTTTTCCAGAATCGTACTGCGGCATCTTCGAAAGATGCATCAAACTTATTTGCAGAATTTTTCCAATCAGTCTACTCTGCTACTAGCTATTGCACAAGTACCAATAATTTACATTTGCACGATATATGTGATCCTATTTTATCTAATGACTTAATTTTAAAACACTTACTTGCTCTTAAACTTAGTTATTTTCCAGGGCCCGATAATGTACCTTCTGGTGTGCTTAAAATGTGTGCACATTCTTTGTGTAATCCTTTATTGCACCTGTTTCAACTTTCATTAAAGGAATGTATTGTACCAAAGATTTGGAAAGAGTCTTTTATTATTCCTCTCCACAAAAGGCTAGTAAACAAGACATATCAAATTACAGAGGTATTGCTAAGTTATGTGCAATACCTAAACTTTTGAAAAATCGTCACCGAACAACTGCAATTTGCATGTAAACCTCTTTTTTCTCCTGCCCAGCACGGTTTTCTGAAAAATCGATCAGTGTCTACTAATATCTTAGAATTAACATCTTTAGTTAATCTGGGCTTTTATAAAAGGCTTACAAACAGATGTGATTTACACAGATTTTAGCAAGGCATTCGATTGTGTAAACCATCAGTTATTGCTTCACAAACTAAGGTGCCTTGGTTTTCCATCAAATTTGTTAAATTGGATTTCATCGTATCTCGAGTCGCGCACACAATGTGTAGTTTTTGATTCTTGTATATCAAACAGAATTGAAGTTCTTTCTGGTGTGCCTCAGGGTAGTCACCTTGGACCACTTCTGTTTACACTTTTCATAAATGATCTCCCGGATATTATATCTAACAGTCATACGTTAATGTATGCTGACGATGTCAAACTGTGTTTGAGTTACAATGGTCCTGCTGGCCATGACTTATTGCAAAGTGATCTAAATGAGCTTCATCGCTGATGTCAACGAAACGGTTTAGTGCTTAACTGTACCAAGTGTAAAGTTATGTCGTTTGCTCGTAGAAACCCTTTTTTATATTTCTATTTTATTGAAATTTCGGTCCTTGAGCGGGTTTCTTCTATTAATGACATTGATGTGCTATTTGACACAAAACTTTCGTTTGCAACCTCATGTTAGTTTGCAACAAGGCAAGGGTTTTACTGGCTTTATAAAGCGTTGGTCAAAAGAGTTTAATGATCCGTACATCACGAAATTATTATTTACTTCTTTAAGTCCGTCCAATACTGGAATATGCCTCCTGTGTTTGGAGTCCTCTCAATATATGGTATATCAAGCACAGTTAGAATGTGTTCAAAAAAAGTTTCTACTTTTTGCTTTACGTAATTTGGGCTGGAATCAAATGATAATTTGTCTCCATATACACATCGTTTAAACCAAATTGATCTGCCCACACTGGAAAACCGTAGAAATATTTTAGGAGTTTTGTTCATCCAGAAACTTATAACTGGGAATTTATTCTCCTTATTTACTACAACTGTTGAACTTCTCTGTTTCAAATAGGTTTACGAAATTATTCTCTGTTCTACCTACGGACATATACGACCAATAATGCATGTAACGATCCGTTTCGCGTTCTTTGTTCTCTTTATAATAGATATAATAATTTAAATCTAGTCTCTCCAGGCCTCCCACACATCTTGTGCATAAAGCTTTGAAAGATAATAATGTGTAATATAGGCGCGAATACATTCTATAATAACAACTATTCTAACTGGTTGATTTATATGGGGGCTATACCTTAAAATGGGCGTGGCATTTTCATATTTGATTTAGTCGTTGAAGAGAAAAGCTTAAGTCACAAATTTCTGCTTAATATCATTACATCTTGACCGAATAAAATGCTTATAAAATATACAGACAAAAGAAAAAATAGGCGGATATAGAGACAGACTTACAGACAGACAGACAGAGGTGCAGACGAACAGACATAAAGACCGAACAGATAGGCCAACACTAATAAGAGAAAAAAAAGGTCCCCAGCATCGTTGTTTTGTGGCGATGACCCCTTTTGCTTCTTTTCTCCCCTCGGTGCCCATTCATGCCCTTATGTTAAGCTCTAAAATATGTTAAAGTCGTTAAATATGTTTGAATTAATTAGAAATATAATTTTTTTAGTTGCTTTCTTCAAGATGTAAACAATTAAAGCACTTTAACACTTTACATCCTTCGCAAGCTTCATTCTCATACAAAAATCTTTATAATTCAGTTAAATGCAATCTCGACTCACGAAACAAATTAAAGTACAATAAAAAAATTATTTAATTAACTGTAAGAATGTTATAGGTGTGTACTCGTAGGTGTGTTACAACGTAACACAGCTTAAAAAATACAGAAACATGATTGGCACCGCAAGTATGAAGATATTTTTTAACTTTTGTTCTTTCGATGATTACGTGGAATATGTCAGAAACAATAATTGTGCCATAAATTCTTAAAATGTTTTACAAACATATTTTATATTAATGTATACGCCCCTTCTGACATAATTGCTCAGTTTAACGCCCAATAAACCAAATAAAAAAGCTGTAAGAAAATTATGTTTGATAAGTACCAAAAAAAAGGAAAATTTTTAATGTCAAATAAGCGAGGCTTTAATACCTGATTTACGATGTTGAAAAATAAAGTGGATCTTGAATATAAAATAGAAAAATAATTGATAGAATCTCCGGTCAGAGAGTCACATAGTATCTGTGAATTGGTTTCACCTTAGTCGGTTATGACCAGTCGGGTAACTTGTGATTAATCTATTAATGATGTATGTTTGTTCCAACGAATATTAGCCGAACTAATTGCTTAGTCTGCCGTAATCCAGGTATTATTCAGTTTAGGAAGACAGAGTCTATAAGAAACCTCTCAATAAAATGTTTAGCAGAAAGACTCTGCTTGAACATAAGGTCTGAGAGGGCGCTTATTGTCAACCATAATTCTATGGCAAGGGATGTCCAATTTAATGGCTAATGACATATGTCACGTCTTTCACCCATACACGGAAATCTATCTATTCATTCTTTGTTACTGGGAAACAGAACCAAGAGCTTCTGCCAATGTCGTGTTTGGTAAAAGTGTACAAAGTAAAGTAGACCAATATTTGACTCCATTGTGAACAATATTTTATTGAGCCGGTCATGTGATGAGAACTTTAAAGTGCCGTTAAAACTAAAACCAGTATTTGTGCAATAGATAACTTTCGTAATCTGTATCTTGTGTTGTGTAATTCCGATGGGGTTGCACTATACGTCGACAAAAAGGTGACACTTCGGACTAATTTTTCAAAGTGTTTTTTCGATAAACGACAAAACGGAATCCAGGTGACTGTAAATAGTGTTTATTATTATGGTCCTCATACTGTAACAGCCAGTCAAATTCATTTTTGGATGCTTCAATTACCTTCCGGTAATTTCGGTATCACGCTCTGGAATTGTTAAAAAACGTAGATAAAACAAGGGAAAACGTTAACTTCGGTGAAACCGTCTCATCGAGCTGATCAATAATATATATATACTTTATAGGGTCTCAGATGCCTTCTTTAATGCGTTGCAAACTTTCGGACAAACTGAATATACCCATTTTACACTATGTGTAACGAGTATAATTATGTAAAAACTGCTTGATTATCTTTTGGAACATTGGAACATTGGAAAAAAGAGTAGTTTTAAATCATTCGATGAAAGCTGGATACCGAAAGAGTTCATAAGTAAACACAATAGAAACCATATAGACCAAATTTTCAAATTTTTCGAATTGCTCCTGAGTCTCTAAAAATTGGAAACACTGCTGATGCGAATGATGACTTGTAATGTGATCAGAGTGATCAGAGCTGATAGATTCAACGGAAATGGTTGCCAAGCCGGCATTTGAACCAGCGGTTAGCTTTAACCGAGAGGAAAATAATTGTCATCATCAGACCTGAATAATTTATTTATTTCTGACCACACCTTAGATAAGTATTTTAAACTTTCCATAGGTTGCATATAATTATTGTTTTAATTACTTCTGAAATATTTGTTTGCATATGTATAGCGTTTCAAATGGACAATGTTTTTGAAGTTATCATATTTACACGAGTATTTGCATATTTTTATATAATTTATAGGCAACATAATTTGGTTTTTCTGCGTAAAAAAATATGCTACAGCACTATGTGGTCTATCAATCATCCAAACACGCCCATCTTGTTGAACTATTACGCCACTTTTTTTCGCGTTTCGTTGTACTTAAATATACTCATCCAACGAAAGTGTCATATGCTGCGTTAAATAATAAAAAATAAGGAAAAACGTTACATTTGATAGAGCCGAAGCATAAATACCTCATGAAGCCTTAAATAACCGTGGAACCGAAGCTTAAATACCTATCCCACGAATCTTTGAATAGTTTGTGTGATTAACAAAATATTAATATCAAGTTTTAAGCAAAAATTACAGATATAACAATAATTTTCTTAAAAATTTAAGAAAGTGGGTGTTGAGTTTATATAGGCTATATATTATAGTGGCCCGATCCTTATTGCATCGGTGTATGACAAGAATAACTCAGAAGAATTTTTACCCAATTTGAAGAGAAATATTGGGTAAAAATATTTTTATCAAAAATTCGAAAATAATCGGCAAGTTGGTGTGGGTCCTAAAACTAAAAATTGGTTTGCTACTTCAATTTTCAAAATTGACTTACGAGTAATGCTATTCAAGTGATACTCACAGATCTCAACGAAACTATGGTTAATTGACTGAGCTAGGAAAAAAAAAAATAGACACGTATTTTTTATATCGGCAAAGATCCAAGTTTAGAGTTGAAAACATCTTTTGAGGGTGTTCAGTACTTCTTCAGTACAAACCGAATAAATCACGTTGAAATATACAGACGGACAGACAAACAGAAGGACATGGCTAGATCGACTCTCCTCGAGCTAATAAAGAATATATATATTTTATAGGGTTTACGACGTCTCCTTCAATGCGTTACAAACTTTCAGACAAATTGAACCAAGAAGTAAAAGCTGAGTTTCTATAAGGACTAGACTTTTATAGGTAGGAATTGGGCCTAAACTTAACAATTTAAAATCCAAATTAAAATATTTTAATTGTATCATCTGAGGCGTACCAATCCTAAATTAAGTGTGTCAAAAAAGTTTAAAAAGTTAAACTTAACAAGAAAGAACGCTGAAGTCGAGTATACTCGACTGCAAGATACCCTATACCCAATCTATATGTACCTTAAGTTAGGTTCTATTTGACTACCATACATCATTGAATTGGATTTTCATAGAAAAACTTAACAAATCGGGTATATCTTTGAATGGGGTTATACTTAAAATTTTGTTGGACCTACCCATATTGGTCTATTTCATTGGGACTACCATAGACATATTTTGAACTAAATTTGAACTGCCTAGAATAAAAACAAATACTTTTTATTTAAAAACCCCAAATATTGGGGTAAATTTGTATGGGGGCTATACCTAAAATTTTGTTGGTCCAACCCATATTGGGATATTTTATTGGGACTCTCATAGACATAATTTATACTAAATTTGAACTTCCTAGAATAAAAAACAATGACGTTTTTATGCAAAACCCCAAAATTATGGGGTAGATTTGTAAGGGGTAAACCTTAAAATGGGTCTAGAGAAAGTGTAAGTTTCAATTTTGAAGGCTCTACCTCTTATAGTCTCCGAAATAATCGTTTTCATACGGCAGACAGCGTGACGGACGGAAAGATGGACAGACGGACGGACGGACAGACAGACATACCTAGTTCAACTCCCCTTCCAATGCTGATCAAGAATATATATACTTTATAGGGTCTATCATGCCTCGTTCTGGCTGTTACATACTTCTGCACAAACTTAATATACCCTTTTACCCTTTGGGTACAGGGTATAAAAATTTGGGCTACCTCGTAAAACTATTCTTTTGTCCCGTTATATGTCAATCTAAGATATATCACGAAGACTCTGGAGTTTAAAAATTTTAAATTTACTATAAATACATACTTTTACACAAACTGTGCACACCCTTTTATTCCTTCGGTTAAAGGGTATAAAAACTGTCTGCGTTAAAATTTCCTCAGACACAAATGTCACACATTCCTGTTGAAAGATGCTTCCGCTTTTTAATTTTCCATTTCTTCCGTTGAAATGTCGCTGAAACGCTTTTTTCTTTGCATCAGATTAAAATACTTCACATATGTATGCATAGGCTTCGTCGTTTGAGGACTCAACGTCCTTTTGTGCGACGCAACATTTTTGCTTTTAATTTAATAACAAGCTTCAAAGGAGAAGCATGAATCGAGCGTGAATTCCATTGAAATGTGAAATAAAATAAATATGTGAGAGGTTGAATGCCGTAATTCATTTGCGTAAAACAACTTTGTAATTATAATGACGATGACCGCATCCTTTTTCCATTTCTTTCATTTCATTTTTATTTATCATTATTTTTTTTTTTTTGACTTCATCAAATTAATGTAACCGCAAAATGTCGAGCAAGAAATATTTGTTATGATTTTTTTTTTGATTCACCTTTCTTATATTTTCAGCCTACTCATTTGGGTAGTTTTTTTTTTGTCCATTCTATTCCATTTTACGTATGAGAAGGCGGCGTATGATCAACTAAAACTATATTAAGGAACTCGACCTCTGACACGCTCGGAATGTTTTGCTTATTGAATGACTTTTTCTTTCCTGACCCTAATGAAATGCTTGAATTACGGATTTAATATTTTTTTGATTTGTTTCAACAATTTTGTGTCGTGATATACGAGTATGACGTTTTTAGTTTGTTACGTAGCTCCTGCCTTACGTAAAAGAAAGAACGTTACATTTGTGCGTTCATTTCATGCGTCACTGGTGTAGCTAAGCTTTTGAATACATTTTTTATTTGAATAAAGCATTTAGATTTCATATTTTATTTCACATTTCATTTTTCTATTCAATTTAGGTTTTGTTCACTCAACCATTTGAAAGGATACTTTTGTAACTTTTATTTTATTTTCTATGATTTTAAAGGATTTGATATGTTAAAAGTTTGATGTCTTACTGCTTTTGATTTAATTTTGTTCTGCAACGGTTAACTCGACAAACGTATATAATCGAGCCATAAATAACTTGAGCCGATAAGTCGATTAATCGGGCGCTATTCACTCTGAATCGTTTATCCGACCTTAAAACGATTTTATTCAATTATCCGATAATTTGGATAACACTCGAGTTTATATTCGTGTTATTACATTTTTTTGTTGTTGATCGTACAGGGGCTATGGACGAATAAGTTTAATAGTATTACTTTAATTGTAACAAATTCGTTCTTTAAATAATGAACTAGAACGTGGATTATTCAACGTTGTGTTGGCAAAAAAATCAATTTCGGTGATTTTTCACTGTGATTTTAAATTCGTAATGTTGCACTGCAACTGAATTTCTTATTGCTCAGTAAACGTGTTCAGTTATCAGCGATTTTGGTCGCTCCTTGCAAAGAGTGAAAATGTTCATTTATCAGTGATTGGTGCTTTTAGGATTCTTCACGAGTCCCATGTTCGTTTGAATACCGAACCTGTACAAATTAATTGGTATATTTGCCAGATACAATTTAAATTTTTAAAAAGCGGTGTTTTTTTAATGAATGAAAACCAAGTCGGTTTGTTGTGTTGGTGTAGCGAAACAGTTCAGCTAGCGGCGATTTTGTGTATCACACTTTGCGAACATTGAACCTGTTCAGTAATAACTGTTTCTTTTTCGCGAACTGCGATTTTATCACTGTTTGCAGTCACCGCGATTTTGATGTTGCAATCGCTTATAACACTGCGACTCAAAAATCACTCTTTTCCAACACTAATCCAAACCCACAAGCATTTGTACTTAGCCTAAGAGTTAACACTAAGTTTACAAATTCTATAGCAAAATTATTACACTAGTTTACACAAAGTATGGGGTTCTTTTCATGGCTCTTTTTTTCATGGATTTTAGCGCGTGGATGAATTCCCAAAGTGTTTTAGTACTTTTTTACACTTCTTTGAAAATGGTAGTAAGTAGTTTGAGGAACCGAAGCTTAAATACCCTTCATACAAATTGCTAAGTAGTTTGGGGCAGCGACATAAGTCCGCGACATATCTCCGCCGAACGAAGAACGACGACACGACGTTTTCAAAACGGCATAGTACCGCCAGAAAAAGCGACTTATTCCGCTCCAAAAATGTACCGGGCGGATATATGTAGGCGGACTTATGTTGCTGGGAGCGCGTCAATGGTCTCAAGACAGAATACCACGCCCATTTTTAGGCCTATATCTATCAAATGGTCGTGGCCGTGTATTTATATATTCGATGGTATTAGAAGTGTTTTTACTCAATTTGCAGTCAATACTCGTACATTTAAAAATATGTAGTAATTTTGCCTTTTTATATTGGGGGCTATACCTTGACCTTGAACCTGGTCGTTCCCTAGAGAAAACCTTAAGTTTCAAATGTTAGCTAAATATAGTAGTCTCCGAGTATATTACATTGAAATAAACAGACGGGAGACAGACAGACCTTCATGGCTAGATCGACTCGTCTTGTCGAGTTAATCAAAAATATATGTACTCTCCTATGCCTACTTTAGTGCGTTACTTTAAATACCTGTTGACACTATGTATAACGGGTATATAAACTAACATCAGAATTATAATCAGAGACCTCAAAAACCCCCAGGAACTGAGTTAATTAATACTATATTCTTTCAAATTATGAGGGTAAGACCAACTATGGTCCATAAACCAAGTTTATTGTTTTATCTTTAACGACTTCCAATCTTTGGACTTTTGAACCAAATAATTCGACCTATCTGCCTGTTGCATATATTTGTACAAACGATTACTCTTCGGGTAAAGGGTATAAAAAATTTGTTACAGATAATTGCATTCGCCAAAAAAAAAAAAAAAACATGGATACAATGAGCAAATGTGTACGTACAATTTTTAAAAATAGATCGATATGTATCATTGGTATTTTTGTGTATACGGTATATATTTTATATTTTCGTTGTACGCATAAATCAATCACATTAATATTTCAGCAACAAATAGTCGTGGCGTTGACTAAGAATTTATTTGCAAAAAAAAAAGAAACGCATGAATGGGCGAAATGTGAATGGGTGTTCTCTCTTTTGCAAAAAAAAAAAGATTAAAGTGAGTCCTTATGGAAAGATTGAAAGTTTCAGTGCGCCGCCTGAATTTTTTTTATTCGTTTTCCCTATTTTTTCCTGCTTCACTCCTCCCTTTTTTTTTTTTTTTGTTTGGTAACAATGGCCTTGTAATCCTTGCTAACAACTTTGCATTCATATTGCGAGCGTCTAACTGAGTAAATCCGACAAAGAGGCGAGGCGAGGCAACGCCTGCGGAACTGAAATATGTTAAGAAAATAACAAAAGTAAATATTGTAATTTACACACAACACTTGCAACTGACATTGGCGATGAGTTTTTTTTTGTTTTTCTTTACAAAACTTGGCGCCAACAAAGTTCTACAAAGATCTCTGTCTGTCCGTCTGTCCATTTATCTATCTATGTCACACGGCTCCTTTGATAATGTTTTGGATGCTATGCATGTTGTGTCGGAATTATGTTTTATTAAGTAAAAAAATAATAAATAAATAAAATTTTTTTGGCAAATAGAAGAGCAAACACCAAAATTGATATGAATAAACGATAAAAACATAAGAATATCATATATGTTCGTCAGATTTTTCTATTTTTTTATAGAATACTTGTAAGGACGTGTCTATTCAGAACAAGCACTAATCGCACATTTCGATTAGTGAGTGTCGAGAAGTGAAATAAGCAGCTCAAAAAGTCAAATAAGCAAATATGCAGTAAAAATTTTAATATTTTGATCTGAGGCACAAAAAACTTGAATTTGAAAATATTTAAGATATCACAAGGTCTTGCTCTACTTTAATTTACCTTGACTCATGACCTTCTTGGCTATCTCTTTCATGATTACCAATCCTTTGAACGGTCTATAAAATTAATTGTTGGCCAATCGCGAGGATTGTTGTTCTTGATATTTTTTTATTGTGCCGGTTACCACACAGACATCTGTTATTTATTAAGCTTTTAATAAGTTCTTTGACAGTATATGTCATAAACACCTTATTATACCCGTTACGTTTAGTATAAACGAGTATAGTCAGTTTGTCGGAAAGTTTGCAACGCACTAAAGGAAACGTCGGAACCCCATAAAAATTATATATATTTGATCAGTTCTATGAATCTGTCTTTTCTCGTGAACGAAAGTCAAGTTTGAAATGAAAGTGCCACGCCCATTTTAAGATATAGCCCCATGCAAACTTATTTATGAGTGCATTACTGCCAATTGGGTAAAAAGCATTTAAGTCATCAAGTTATAAAACTAAGGTACTACGCCTATTTTTGGTATAACCCTCCATATAAATTTACTTTGTATTTTCGAAAGTTTTGTATGAAAATAGGTATTATTTATAAATTTATTCATTTCAGATTGGGTTAAAACACTTCCAATAGTATTCAATGCCAAAACCAAGGTGCCTCCCATTTGTGGTACAGAAAATGAGGTTTTATCGTATTTACTTCAAATAAGGTAAAAACAGATCTTATACCATCCTATGTACACACAGACGATATGGTAAGAATCGGGTCATTATAACGTATAGTCCTAAACAAACTTACCTCTTATTTTCTGATATTTTCGTAAATTATTATCAAACCTGTAATTCAAGCATAAAATTTGATACCAATTTAGGTCACTGATGATCACACATGATTTGTTATTTAAGCTTCGGTTCCACCAAAGTTAACGTTTCTCCTTTTTTTAAATAACTATCATTAGATAGATCCCCTTACTTGGTGTCCTTCCTTATTTCTTAAAGAGTGTTGTTAATAGTTGTTTTCTTCTGGTGTTCTTCAGGGGGAGATATCTTCAGTTTTTACTTTCTTTTTTCATAAACAATTTTCGATTAGCGATTGAAAATTCTGATACACTCTGTACACATCGATGTCAAATTATGCTTGCCTTTTTCTCTTGCTTCCCAGAATAGCCTCCAGTCTGATTCGAACCTGCTGTGAAGCTTACTTCCTTAATTATATATATATATATATATATATATATAAATATATATATATATATTTTTTTAATGTGTGGCATTTCAATGTAGAAAACTAGTTTTGGTGACTTACTTTCGATACAACCATGTGATTTTAGTTTTTCAGATTTGGGTATTCTTATGAACTATTCTTGTGGTCTAAAGAGTTTGATGATCTTGGAATTTGTATCTCGTGTTTGAAACCCACATTATGCTGTTCATTATGCAATTTCTTCCTCATTGGTCTGCTGGTGTTCATCTTCTGCTTTATATTGGCCGTTTGAAACATGATTGATCTTCCAACTCTGGTTTTGCGTCGTTCTATGCTCTCGGTTGTATTTCTTCACAAGATTATATGTGGCGAATAATAATTGCAATAATCATTTCCTAAAACTCCTTCACGCTTCCACAAGGTTGTCTCAGTGCACAACAGATTATGACTCGCTTCTGTGCTGTGTATAATAAATTTTCTTAAGCCCTCTCTTTCAATTTTTCCTTAAATTTTATAAAATTAACTATTCTCTTATCAAGGCATAGTGGCTAAACCGAGCGGCCTAGCAAAAATCCGCCAACAGGTCTAAGTGAGTGTTTTTATACCCGTTACACAAAGTGGAAACGGGTATATTCAGTTTGTCCGAAAGTTTGCAACCCATTAATGGAGTCATCGGAGACCCTATAAAGTATATATATTCTTGATCAGCCGACGAGACGAGTCGATCTCGTCACCTCCGTCTTTTTTTTCTCCTTTTGGGCTTGTCTCTCTCCCTGTTGCGATGCGTTTTACTCAGAATGTAATGAATGAAATTTTAAACTTAAGGTTTTTTTTTGCTCCTAGGCAGTTTGTATGTCAGAACCAAGGTGCCGCGCCCATTTTTAGATATGGCCCCCATACAAACTTACCACTTTTTTTTGCTTTTTTGTATGAAAATTGGTATTATTTATGAATATATTTAATCCAAATAGGGTAAAAACACTTCTTATGTCATGCAATATCAAATCCAAGGTGCCACGCCCATTTTCAGATATACAAATCAACCGCCCATTTTCGAATTTTTATGAAAACATTTGTTAAATTTAGGTAAAATCTTTTCCAATGTCCACCTAAGTGAACACTATCGTTATGGTAAGGATCGGGCTAATATAACATATAAGCCTCCATACAAATATGACCAAATTCATCGTGAAATTTGATTTAATAAACTATTAAAAGTGTTGTGTAACGGGTATTTCAGCTTTGGTTCCACCGAAGTTAACGTTTTTTCTTGTTTTTATATAATAATAATTGTTTTGTAAACAATTCTATTCGCCGACCATGATTCTGGTGTCCAAAAAGTGCCTATCACGTATGGTTTCGTCTGTTTTCATACAAACTCAATGAAAACCAGACATGATAGAGATTTCGGGCTTGAATCTAACACTACAATTTTGGATAAAATGGAGTTGAATCTTTATCGAGTTAAATCTTATCTGCAAACACAGGCCAGCAAAATCTATTTTTTATACCTGCTAAACGGTTAAAAAGGGTGGTTAAATTTCAAGGGCCGATGTTGATTTTGAATAAAACACGAACTATTTAGAAAATTATTGACATTTCTTTTTATTATGATATATTGGTATGACTCAATTATGTATGGAACAAAATATCGGCCAAATGGCCACCACGGCTTCGGCGGAACACGTCCATCCGATGGTCTAAATTTTCGATGGCGCTGAGGCATAATTGAGGTTCAATGTCGTTAATGTGACGAATTATCTCATCCTTTAGCTCTTGAATTGTTGTTGGCTTATTGGCGTAAACCTTTTCTTTCAAATAACCCCAAAGAAAGAAGTCCAAGGGTGTCAAATCAGAGATTATTCGGCCATCAAATTTTTCGCGCAAAAGAGCCATTGTTTCGTTAGCTGTGTGGCAAGTGGCACCGTCCTGTTGAAACCAAATATCGTCCACATCCATATCTTCCAATTAAGGCCACAAAAAGTTTGTTATCGTTTCACGATAGCGAACACCATCCACAGTAATTGCCTGGCCAGCCTCATTTTCGAAGAAGTACGGCCCTATGATGCCGCCAGCCCATAAACCGCACCAAACAGTAGCTCTTTGTGGATGCATTGGTTTTTCGACAATCACTCTTGGATTCTCATTCGCCCAAATGCGGCAATTCTGCTTATTGACGAATCCACTAAGGTGAAAATGAAAATTTAAATTGACCGAAAAAATCACGATGTGCACGATATGCATTTTGATTTGAACGCCCATTTTCATAATAGGCCTGAATAACTTTAACGCGTTGCTCGATTGTGTATCTTTCCATGGTTCAAATTGAGTTAGTCTGAAGTTGAGAAATGTCAGGAAAAAACTTGACGTTTAGGTGTGGTTCACATTCAACATCGGCCCTTGAAATTTAACCACCCTTTATTTAGTTTGTCAAAAACTTACCGCCCATTTTCATATTTTTGTATTAAATATTTATTATTTAGGAATGTATTGACTCCAAATTGTGTAAAAACATTTCTAATATCATCCAATATTAAAACCCATTTTTGGCATCGGCCCCACATAAACTTATCGATTATTTTCGATTTCATTTTTTTAATATCTGTATTTTTAGCTTAAAATTTGATAACAATATTGTGTCTACACTTGAGTTGTATCAGACCATTAATCCCCGCCCATCCCATCTTGAAGTTCTATCTTTAAGTTCTATCTGATAACACATTAACTATTTTAAAATGCGTGTGACGAGTATTTAAGTATCGGTTCCACCGAATTTAATGTTTTTCCTCCCTTTTTTTTTTTATGTGTCTATGGTTTCCGGCTGGTTTCACGTCATGTATAATGTGAAATTAAGAAGTAATAGATATATTACAGATAGACATATTACAACCCTCTATCGTAATCTTTAAATTTTGTTCCATATTTTTTTAAGTTTTTAAATTAAATTTTAGTTATGTATTAATTTCTCATCTGTTAAGCATTACACCATTGGTTTTACCAAAGTCATTATTTTCTTTTTTGTTGTTATTCCTCCACCAGTCTCCTAACTATTTTAAAATAAAATAAATGTTTTTACAAGATAAACAAATTGGCTACTTGTGCTTAACAAGAAAATCCTTGCAATTTTTATTTTTTATACCTGTCACACATAGTGTGAAACAGGTATATTCAGTTTGTCGGATGGTTTGTAACGCAATAAAGGAGGCATCGGAGACCTCATAAAGTATATATATTATTGATCAGCTCGATGAGACGAGTCGATTTGGCCATGTCCGTCTGTCTGTCTGTTGCTTCGCGATTTATTCGCTCACTTTTAAAGATATTTGGCTGAAATTTTATCCTTAAGCTTTTCTAGATCCTGTGTGCTTTCTCTGTTAAAATCAATGTGCAACGCCCACTTTTTGGTAAAGCCCTCATATAAAAGAACAACATTTTGAAAAGATCTTATAAGAAAAACATTATATTTATAGAGCTAATGGATTCATATATGGTACAAATGCTTCTTATATCAAGCCAAATCTTCAGTTTAAAATTGGTTCAGATCGGACATCGAATTTCTAAATGTTTAAGAATATTTTCAATTTGTTTAGTATTTTAAGATAAAATTTAATACAAATGCTGCACACGAAGATCTATCCACGTCAAATGATGTGTAACAGGTATATAAGCTTTGGTCCAACCGCAATTAACTTTTTTTCTTGTTTTTTATTATTTTAGTTTTTGTTTTGCGTTGCTGTTTTTCCATGTTCTTTCGTACTTTAATATAAGAGATTCTGACATATTTGCGAATACAGCTTAAAAGATTTCTTTAGATAAAAAATAAAGAACTAAGAAACTAAAGAATAATAAATATGAAAGGACAAAAAACAGGTTGTTTAAAAGATTTTAGGGTAGATTATTCGTTTTAAAGGACAATTTGGGATACGATTTAACAATTTTTTACATAAAAATGTGTAAACGTTTACGAATGTTCTTGGTAAGAAATGTATAAAAGTTTCGTTTGAGTAAAAGCCAACATTTTATTTTGTTTATTGCTTGTCTTCCTCTTTTGCAAAAGTTTTTATTTTCATTAGGGAAATGTTTATTCATCGACCGCAAAGAATAAAAAACGAAAAAAAAAAAAAAAAACTTTCTTAAATAACCAAAATTTTGTAAAGTGAAAACTTTTACCTTTGGCGATTTTGTTGTTTGTGGTCAAAGCTTTTGCATAATTAAACAAAAACAAACACTGGAAAATAGTTTTAGTTTAATTCAATAAATATGTCACAGAAGGCCACAAACAGATTTTGGTTTTCATTGTACTCAGAAGTCAATAGTATTTTGTTGTATTTATTTTTTGTGTTTTGAAGTTTTGCAATTATTAAAAAAAAAAAAAACAAGAAAAACGTTAACTTCGGTAGAACCGAAGCTCAAATACCCATCACATCTTAGTTTAGTTTAATTTTATCAGTGGCTGGGGTAAAATTTGAAGAAATTTGGCTTGTAGCAATAGTCCGATACATGGGGTAAAATTTTAACCGAAGGACAAAATAATAAAAATTGTTTTGAAAAAAAAAAAAAAAAAAAAAAATGGGTGGTGACTTTTTTGGGGGATATATAGTATAGTGGGTTGATCCTTATATAGGATGATATTAGATGTGTTTTTACCCAATTAGAAGTGAATACATTCATACGGAAAGTTCATAAGGGTTTTTCTAAAAATGGGCGGGGCACCTAAGTTTTGACATTAGATGAAATTTAAAATGTTTTAACCCAATTTTAAGTGAATACATTCATAGATAAAAACCATTTTCATACAAAAATATCGGTAGCATATTCATAGGATGACAGTAGAAGTGAGTTTACCTAGATTGGAGTAAATACATTCATAAATAAGAACTATTTTTATACAATAATTGGAAAATGGGCGATAAATTTGTATAAACGCTCTACCTTAAAATGGGCGTGGCACCATGGCTTTGATATTGAATGCCTTTAGAAGTGCTCAGTGCTTTACCCATATTTGTAGTAAATACATTCAAAAATAATAACTATTTTCATACAAAAAATCGAACAAAGTGGTAGGCTTGTATGCGGGCTACATTTAAAAATGGGCGTGGCACCTTGGTTCTGCAATACAAACTGCCTAGAATAAAAAAGCATAAATTTCAAATTTGATGTCAATATCTCTAAAACTTTCTGAGAAAAACGCATTGCAACAGATGGACAGACGAGGTGTGCTCAAAAAGTATCTCATATTTTGTGTTTTTTTTTAAATTATTTATTTATTCATGAATATCTATTTTGTCCCCTTTAAAGTAATCCCCTCCCGATAAAATACACCTATGCCAACGTTTTTCCAATTCTCGGAACATGCCAAATAGTCCCTTTCCGGTATAGCCAACAGCGCCTTCTTCGATTTAGCTTTTATCTCCACAATCGACTCGAAACGCGTTCCCCGGAGTGGTCTCTTGAGTTTTGGGAATAGCCAGAAGTCACACGGTGCCAAATCAAGCGAATACGGTTGTTGCGGAACGATATTGGTTGGATTCTTGGCAAAAAAGTCACGAAAAATCCGCACAGTTTTAAAAAAAAATCATCATTTTTGGTACCAACCGAGACTTGACACGTTTGAGGCTTAAAACATCCTTCAAAATTGTATTCATTGACCCTTTCGATACGCTAATTTCATCAGCAATGTCTCTCATAGTTAATCGATAATTCTTTATTTCTTTGGATGTGAGCATCGTCCGTTGAGGTCTATGGTTGATCAAGGGAGGCTCTTCGTCTTCAACAAGTTCGCAACCTTCTTTCAACAATTTATATTGATTGGTATATGTTGTTGATTTTGGTAGAGCTCGGTCCCCATAAGCCTTCATCAACTTTTTTATTCCATTTATTCCATTCAGAAAAAAAACGACTTATAGAAACTATTCGTTGATTTTAACTATAAAACGTTTATTTTTATTCTTTAAATATAAAAAGTTTATTATTTTTTTTTTTTTTTGTTTTAAACATATTCTACAACTAATTAATTGGATTATTCTTAAATTAATTTACGATTTGCCTATTGGTGGCTTGGTGGATTGTGGTATGTTAGTGTCTTCCCCAGGATGGTACCTTCCATTTTAGACGGATCTTTAAGGAAAACTAGCACGGAAATACAAAGAGAAGGACGAAAATGTATACCAGCGTACAAAGATAACACTCCAATCAATTTTAACGCAAACCAGCAGAGAATCGAGCAGACCAATTGCAGTGCCATCCCGACGCATAAAGTCCGAATTTGGCTAGGGTTGCCGAGATCAACGTAATAAAAACGAAGCAAGGGAGCCATTAAATAGAATACATGAAAATAGTTCGTGTCACAACAAGGCGAATACTCAAAAGCAACTGAAAAACCACAGACACAATGAAATGGAAGCAAACTTCAGTGCCATTACATCGTCCCAATAATGATTCCAAGGTAAGCATCAAATCGAAAACACCCACATTGGAGCAGTTTCAAAGAAAATCAAAAGCCAAAAACTTTAACGCATTTGGACTGCAATCAATTAAGCGCATCAAAACCTTTGGAATTGGGTCCAAAATTAAATTCAATCAAAGAAAAAAAAAAAGGCAACAGAAACGGTCAAGAGATGATGAAAATTTCGTTATAACCAAAGTGCCAAGTCCAAAGAAATTGAAAAACAATGACGATATCAAGAAGAAAACGATCACTCTGGCAGATTACCGTCTAAAAACCAAACTGGCCGTGGAAAATGAGCAACAATCTGAAAAAAAAAAGTACAGAAGTTCCAGCCAAGCCACAGGACGCTCCAAATTATGCTTTCAAATTCAGCGTGACAAATGAGATTGAGGCGATGCAACAACAACAACAAATTAAAGATCCGTCTTATATGAAGGTGCCAACTGTACTATCTTCAAACAAACACAGTATTAATCCTGTGAAGAAAGTTAGGAATACGACCAATTATGGACAAATCATAAATTACTTTAAGGATAATCAAATTAATTAGTTGTAGAATATATTCGAAAACCAAATAAATAAACAAATTTTTATATTTAAAGAAAACAAATAAATGTTTTTTGTTTCATAGTTAAAATCAACGAATAGGTTAGCTAATTTCTTATCGTTTATAATTATTAAAAAAAAAAAAACAAATTTTTTAAAGGGTCAAAAAATTCTATCGAATATAAATAAATTTCGAAGCATTTAATCAGTTAAAAAAACAATGGGAAAACTTAAAATTGTCAAAGATTTTATTTAGATTAAAGTGTTTTCTTATAAAATTCTAAAAATAGCAGAAATGCTTCACACAAAGTGTGAACGGGTATATTCAGTTTGTTTGAGTTTGTAGCGCATTGAAAGGAGCCATAGACCCTATAAAGTATATTTAGTTTTTGATCAGCTCGACGAGACGAATCGATCTATCTGATGTAGTCTCCGTCTGTTGCAATGCGTTTTTCTCAGAAGTTTTTGAATATTGATCTGAATTGAAACTTTCATTTTTTGTTAGGCGTTTGTATTAGACCAGGCTCCGCCTTTTTTTATGCCGCTATTTTAGAGCCCCCTTATTATTTGTATGAAAAAAAGTTATTATTTTTGAATGTATTTACTGCAGATTGGGTAAGAGCACTTCTAAAGGCATCCAATATCAAAACCATGGTGCAACTCCCATTTTTAGGTATAGCCTCTATACGAATCTATCGCCCATTTTTCAGTTTTTTGAATGAAAATAGTTCTTTTTTATGAATATATTCACTCCAAACTGAGTTTAATCACTTCTACTGTCATCCTATGAATATGCTACCGATTTGACAAGGATTGGGCCACTATAACTTATAGACCATGTACAAACTTACCTTATATTTTGTTTTATTTTTTCAAGAAAACGATTGCTTATATACATTTTTAGCTTAAAATTTTAACATGAATTGTCTCCACATGAACCATTTGCAGAACATAATCTATGTCATTTGATCTTCGGTGCTATCGAACGTTTTTAAACGTTTTTTTAGTTTTTTTTTTTTTTTTTTTATAAATCACGATTTTATTTTTTTAAATTTATATAAAAGAACGATTTTGGGACCATAGTGCATTGGATGACATTAGAAGTATTTTCACTCAATTTGTTTTATACATTCATAAATAAGAATTATTTACACAAAAAATGTGAAAATGGTCGGAAGGTTTTGAAAGGGGGCTATACCTCAAACTGGCACATTATATTCATTATATCATCGAATTTTTAGAAGAGATTTGAAACCAACTAAAATATATTTTGTTTGACACCCCTGATTATAGTTAACAAATCTGTTACTGTGTATTTTTAAAAGAAGATACTCTTTAAACCAAAGTTTGAAATAGTTTATCCTTACATAATAAGAATAATCGGGGAACTACAAAAAATGGTGGTTATTTTTGAACAAACAAAAATAGTCCTCAATATTAGAAAGATCGAGTATAATGGCGACGAGCAGGGACATTATTTTTGGGAGCTGTAGGTGGAAATAATTTTCCTAAAGAAAATTAAGAAAATTTTTCTATGCTCCTAGTCCTTTTCGCTTTAATTTTACTAACCCTGACAAGTCAGGTTTTGCGGAAAAATATCACAAACATATAA
Source organism: Leucophenga varia (assembly GCA_018903435.1). Lineage (NCBI taxonomy): Eukaryota > Metazoa > Arthropoda > Insecta > Diptera > Drosophilidae > Leucophenga > Leucophenga varia. The sequence continues at coordinate 22,243 of JAEIFJ010001874.1, forward strand.
ACAGACGAGTTTTCAATGTATTTCAGTATTTCTTAATTTTAAAGAGGAACTCTGGTTGTCAGTGAGAACAAATATATTGTCCACTATGGAACATTTTGTAATGTTTAAGCCACAATGACAAATGTGCGTAAATTCATTATTTATTGGGTCGCATATGACGTCTTAACTCTACGGCTTCACATCCAACATAGTCTCTCTCTCTCTCATACTTTCCCCTTCTCTCAAACCTGCAATCTACTCTTTTTTCCCACTCATTCGCCCAATCCCAAATACATACTGTCTGGACGTATACAGCATTTATTTTTTTATATCCTGAGTTTAAAACGTTGAAGATAAGAACTTGGCGTCCGGCTGGAACCAGTTGTACGAACCTTTCTGTGCAGGTTTGTTTTGTGTACAATACAATCACTATCTCACCTATCCTTAAGTTTTCATCCTTACCTGCGATTTTTATTTTTTGTTTTATTCGTGATGATTAAGTCTTAGTTTCTTAATCATTTAAACCCCAAAAAGTGGGTCGAATGGTTTGCCGCTTAACCTTTGCTTTTTGGTAATAGAAACAGCAGTCAACAATAAGGAGGCATACCATAATCAATTTATAAGTCAGCAAAAAGTTTAGATTCAGCCTCCTCGTCAATGTAATGATTTGTCGCAAAGTCATCGCTGTCAAGATTATTGGCATAAGAAGAAGTTTTACAATAAACCTTTTAGATGTGTCAAGTTTGTTTAGAAACATGCAAAAACTGGCTGCACGAAATGAAAAGATGTTTCTGTTAGATGTGCCTTCTGCAGGAAGCAGACACAGGAATAATACTGCTTCTCGTTGTTGGCGCAGCGTCATCACATATTTATAGCTCGTCTGTCAAATTTGGGGTGGGAATCAACTTAAACAATCAGCGCCATTATCAGCAGCAATCAAGATTTTATTAACATATTATATATCGTCTTGGTATTGCCAATATAAACATATCAATCACAACACTTAAAAACAAAACAAAAAAAAACAAAAAAAACATTAACTTTGGTAGGACCGAAGCTCAAATACCCTCACGAAAATGTGAATAGCTTATATTTGATCATCAGTTGCGTAGTTAGTAGCTCGTAAAGAGGTTGACTAGAGGTTCATGATCCAATACAACCCAGTTTTAGACACCAAGTAAGAGTTCATATAAGAAACAAATGTGTTATATTTTATAACAATAATTTAATGGAAGAAAAATCAGAAAATGGGATTTGAGTTTATATGGGGGCTACATGATATAGTGGCCCGATTCTCATCATATCGGTAGTTTATTCATAGGTTTACATTTAAAGTGTTGATACCCAATTTGGAGCGAATACATTCAGAAATAGTAACTATTTTCATATCAAATAAACGGATACAAACGGTAAGCTTGAAAATATGGGCGTGGCAATTTGGAATTTTTATAAAAAAAAAACTTAAAAATGGGTAGGTAGAATTTGATTTCAACACTTTAACTGCTTAGGGCTGAGAAAAGCTTAAGTTTCGAATTTCAGGTCAATATAAAATCTAAAACTACGGACGGAAAGACAAACAGAAGGACATGGCTAGATCGATTAATGATCAAGAATGTATATACCTTATAGGGTCTAAGATGTTTCTATCACGTAATTTGGGGTCAAAATAAAACAGAATTTTGTGATACAAACGCTGTGTGATACAAAACTGTAATATTACTGAAATGAATGCTTTAGCCATAAACTATATTGAACTAAGTTAAGACATATTAGAAAGATCCCGATTTCAGATACGTAATCCTTTAAGAATCAGATGAGATTAATTTTTAACAATATTATAAATTTTAAAATATAAGTATAATAAATAAATAGTCCGGTCAATATAGACATATTATATAACAAAAGTTCCCGGAGAGCCAAATATTGGTGGAGAGCTGGGGCATACGATTACAAATAAAGTTTTAAAATACCCATCGATCCAATGTGTGCTACAAAAGTTATTCGCCGTCAAAGGTCAAAATTTGAATTTGGATTGGTTTTTGAAGTTGAAGATCTTAAAATTCTTTCAAAAATGGTCTTCTTGATTTTTTTCCTAAGAGTTCCTGAGATATCTCGATTCTAAAAGTCACATTATACATGATATGCACACATTTCCACGCCACAAGCGAGGTAGTGTATTTGGCGGTATCTTCATTATAATCACAGGAATCTTCCTCTATTGTACTCAACTGGACATTTGACCAGGACTGACCTTGGCAATTGGTACACACTGGAGAACACAGCAACCCGACTTTTTACAGCCACATTTGGTACTGCAACCTTTTTTGCAATTGCAAAAAATAGTGTTAAGGAGTTTTTCTGGAGGAGGTGTAAGGTTTGAATCGGTTCCAGAGTATTATCTATCAATTTTTAACCCCAGTATTCTGGGTTCATTTGATTTTAGTACGACGTGGACCTTTTCTTGACCGGTTCCTACTCACGTTGTCTTTTAACTGCAGCGATTAGAATCGAGATATCTCAGGAATGGTAACTCTTAGGAAAAAATCATGAAAGACCATTTTTGTAGAGAATTTTAAGATCTTCAACTTGGTTTGAGGTTTTTTTATTATAAAACTTACCGTTTTGACCTTTGTAGCACACATAGGATCGATGGGGATTTTCAAATCTTTATTTGTAATGGTAAACCCCAGCTCTCCATCAATATTGGCACTCCGAGAGTTTTTGTTATTTGACCAGTATTTTATATCGAAATTGACCGGATTAAAAATAATAATATTATTAATTAGATTAGTTTTAATGCAAAAAGTTACAAAAGTTTTTGTTGGTTTGTATGGTCCATTTGTTATTGATCACTTGATGGCTCAGAAGAGTCTAAGTTTCAAATATAATAGCTCTATCTCTTATATATATTAGCAGGACAGAAAATGCTAGATCGTTTATCATTTCTAAGTAGATCTAGAATAAATACAACCAATTGGGTTTATCATTTCACCTTCTGCCTAATACATACACACATTTGCATAAACTTAATATAGCCTTATACCCTTCGATTACAGGGTATTCCAAGATAAAAGAAGTGAGGCTCCGCATTATTGCGCAAGTGTGCTTTATGTGCCTTTGGATAATTATGTTGAAAATATGCAATAAAGTATGGCAAACTTACCCGACTCTTCTCATAAAAAACACATTCTTTTTTAATGTTTTGTATACATATTTTTTTATTGCATAAATTTATATATTTTCTTTTGTTTAAAATTGTAACATTTGCGACTAAGTAAAAATCTTTTAGATTAGATACAACATATCCTATTGTACATTTACATATACAAGTATTACATAATCACTTAAATGGAATTTAAAAGCATTTTCAATGCAGCGCTTTCAACTTTTGTAATTAATTTTATTTTTGCTATTTAAAATTTTTCGCTTAGTATTAAGTTTAATAATTAAATTGAAAATTATAATTAATTATTTTTAGATTTCATTCTTCGTTTTTTGCGTGTGTGTATCTCAAAATTTTTTAGCTTATTGCATTCACCTAAATAAAATATTCGAAATATTGAATAAATCTGTGCGGTCGGTGTTGCTTTCTATTGTTTTGCTTACTTACTAACTTTTTTTTTTTTTTAAATTTATTTTTAATTAAAATTGGCTTTTATTTTTATTGAAAATTTTTCCAATTTTAAATAATTTATTTATGCGAAAAAAGTTATTCCTTTTTTATTTATTTACAAACTTGCTTTTTTGCTCAATTTGAACGGCAAGTAGACTAATATGTATGTTTTTAGCTTAATTGCGACTAGAATCTTTACATTTAAACTAATTAATAGCAACATTATTAAAATAGCTAACACAAAATGAAACAATGAGAAAATAAATTAGACACATAACAAGAACTCTGGGAAATATATTTTACTCTTGTCAGCAAAATAATATAATGCATACACCTACTCTTTAGTGAAATGAAAAGGTCTACTCTTTAGTTTGTTTTCTATCTAAATTAAGTAATGTTATATTAATATTTATCACTCTATGGAATATACAAGTTGGACTATGGCATTTTGAACTCAAGAACATATGTAAACAAATATTCATGAGAAAATTAATTTTGTTAGAAAAGTCAAATGTCGAGTTTCGGCCTAATGCTCTCGTAATTCTCGTACAAACAAACATTGAAAGGACGAATGGTGTCCTTTTCCTATCACACACTCACCTCACAATCAGTCATTTATCAACGATGTATGCAGAAGTGATTATAAACAAGCAACTCATTGCTTTAAATGAGATGAATTTGTTGATTTAATTTAAATTTACAGTCGCAATCAAATATAATGTTTGCAAGATACTTTTTAAGTAGTAAATTAGTTCAGTTTTAATGTTTGCAACAACAAATGACACGATTACAGCAGTCGATCTTATGATTTCAGTTAATGACAAACTTAGAGTCTCACAACTTGTATTAATAAAGAAAAACAAATAAATAAATAAGATATTGCCCTGTTAAAACACAAAACTATACAAAATTGATATGTAAGTAATTCCTAGAGCATTATAAATAAATGGAGGAATTTATGAGTCGCTTATACCAAAAACAATAGTAACTATTTCGTATTTGAAAAGTAAAAGACACTCTTTGGTTTAAAACTGTATTTCCCCAGCTTCTCCGAAAAAAATTTATTATCAAACTGTATTTTCCGCGATAAAGGTCATTTCTGGCTACTACATAAATAAAACAAGAAAGAACGTTGAAGTCCAATATGCTCGACTGCAAGGTACCCTGTACCCAATCTTTAAGTAACTCGTTAAGTTACGTCCTACCTTATTGTTGTTATCGCTCAAGTGGGCAATTATAATGCTACCTAGAAAGGTATTTGTAAGTCTTGCTGGCTAGATTACTGCTTCTAACCCTAGTCTTTGAATGTATTTAACAATTGTCATAGGTTCGGTTTTTCTAACCTGCTCTATGGAGCGTGTGTATCCTCCTAACAATGACATCCTATTTCTGGCTGTAACTAAACATTCTGAAAGAATATGGATATGTGTTTTCTTCACTCTACCGCAAAATCTGCACTCAGTAGAGTTTGCTACACCCAATAAATGAAGGTGTTTCCAAAGTCTACAGTGACCCGTTAGGAGCCCTATCATGTTCTTTAGCTATGTTCTATTCTAATCGAAGCTTTGGTAACCTTAAGTAACCGCTTTAAAACCAGTGCTCATTCGTCAAAAATATTTTTTGGTCCTACCCATTATAGGATATTTTGTCGGGACCTATAGTATACTTAATTTATATACTTCCAACAATAAAAGAAACAAAGACGTTTTTATGGAAAAAACTCAAAATTTAGCAGTTGATTTGTATGGCGAAACCCCTTCAAATTGGGCTACAGAAAAACAGTTTGCAACAGTTGCAGTTTCACACTTGACGGCTAAGGACGACTTATATGGTAGCTCTCACTATAATAATCTCCAGTATAATCGTTTTCATGCGACAAACAGCATCCTAGACAGACATAGCTAGTTCGACTCCTCTTTCAATGCTGATCAAGAATATATGTAGAGGGTCTATCTAGCCTCCTTCTGCCTGTTTCATACATTAGCACAAACTTATTATACCCTTTTACCCCTTCGACTCAGGGTAAAATTATACACGTTAGGCTTGAAATTGGTTGCATTATATTCTGTTTGTACCAAAAGTTATGGGTTTAATTATCTTAGAAAATAAATACTCTTCTAAATGATAGTATTCTTCTGTAAACTACGAAAACATTGATATTGAACATATTCTAAAATATTAAAATTAATCAATAGTGATGTCCAGATGCTCCTTTCCTAAGTATCATTCAGATATCATTTAAATCACGAGGTGCGAAAAAAGGGAATTACTATAGATGTGGTTTGCAAATTTCCATTTTTCGGATGCGAATAAAATGGTACCTAGTGTTTCCGAAGGGAATTTTCGTGCTGAACACGAATATGCAGTCAGATTTCAAAATGGCGGATCCAATATGGCAGACGAAAATGTTAAAAATTCATCAGATTTACTTGAAACTTGATACTCGGGGGTTTTTGATGGCGCCATTGATCCGCCATTTTGAATTTTTTGAAATCTGACTGCGGATTTGTAATCACCGAAATTGAATACCCCTAGGCACACTGCTTCTTCTAGTATTTCTTAATTTTCAAAACATAAGTGCACCTCCTACTCTAAGGGTGCATGCGAATAATTTGGGATAGGGCTCATTTTAAAGAGCAAGGTTCAACCTTCAATTACAGACAATAACGGAGATCGTAGCACGTCAGGGTTCTGCTCTAAAATTTTTTAAAAATGTCCAAAAACGCTATTTTTAGGGTTTCCAGCCCCTTTTTCTCGAAAACCTGACGTGATGGACAATTTTGAGCCCAGGTTCGTGTTCAGCACAAAAATTCCCTTCGGAAACACTAGGTCCCATCTTATTCGCAAAGCTGATGCAGGGCTGTGTAATTATTGACACATATTGTAAGATATCTTGTAAGATATTTTTTTTTTTTTTAGAAGAATTATGAAATGGGGTATAGCTTTGTGCCAAAACGTACCAGAACATTACTGTCAAACCCCCGCAAAGACCTTGCGAGTCTGACGGCCGCCATCATTGGGCATTGGCCCATCGGGGAGCACGCGGCTAGACTGGGTATCCCTTATAAGAGCGCCTGCAAAAGTTGTAAGGAAGAGGACACCCCGGAAACGTTGGTGCACTTTTTCTGTGTGTGTTCTGCACTTAGATCGAGTAGGCTAAGGCACTTTGGACGTTAGCAGTTGGAATCGCTGAGCGATCAATCTCTCCTAAGTCCCTCTTAACTACGATCCTTCCTTAACTGTACTGGTTGGCTTTGATCCTCCAGAGCCATCATGTACTTAAGGCCCACTTCCGAGATGTTTTAGTGGTAGCAAAACGACACTTACGTGCTAATTGTGTGGGGAATATGGGTTTTCCTTGGGCTACGAAATCCTTCCCCTTCGAATAAGTTTTGCAAAAACATTCGGAAAGAATAGAAATTAGCGTTTTTATACCAATCTATATTTGAGGCTTTTTGAGATATAAAACATCTTTTAAATTATATTGTAATGAATCAAATGAAATCCTTGCAGCATTGGAAAGGTTTTAAAATAAAAATAAAAATTTTGCAAGCACTATTTTTTTTATACCCGTTACACAAAGTGTAAACGGGTATATTCATTTTGTCCGAAAGTTTGCAACGCATTGAAGGAGACTTCGGAGACCCCATAAAGTATATATATTATTGATCAGCTCGATGAGACGAATCGATTTAGCCATGTCCGTCTGTCTGTCCGTCTGTCTGTCTGTCTGTCTGTCTGTCTGTTGCGATGGCTGTTACTGGGAAAGTTTTAAAGATATTGACCTGAAATTTAAACTTAGCTTTTGTGCTTCTAGTTACTTTGTATACCAGAACCAAGGTGCCACGCCCATTTTTAGATATAGCCCCCATACAAACTTACCACTTTCTTCGACTTTTTGTATGAAAATAGTTATTATTTATAAATGCTTTTACTACAATATAGGGTAAAAATACTTTTAATGACATCCAATATCAAAAGAATGTTGCCACGCCCATTTTCAGATATAGCCCCCATACAAAATTACCACTTTTTCGATTTTTTGTATGAAAATACTTATTATTTATCAATATATTTAATCCAAATAGGGTAAGAACACTTTTTATGTCATCCAATGTCAAATCTAAGGCGCCACGCCCATTTTTATGTATAGCCTCCTTTTTATATGAAAACATTTACTATTTCTGAGTGAATTCAATTAAATTTGGTAAAATCAATTCCAATGTCCACCTAAGAGAACACTTTCGATATGGTAAGGATCGGGCAAATATAACATAAAGCCTCCATACAAATTTGACCAAATTCATAGTGAAATTTAATCTAAGCACCTGGTGAACATATAAACTATTAAAAGTGTTGTGTAACGGGATATTTCAGCTTCGGTTCCACCGAAGTTAACGTTTTTCCTTGTTTTTTTTTTTGTTTTAACGAGAAATTTAATATTTGTTTTGTGTTTCTTTGAGGTTTTTTATAGAATCGTTTTTTGTTCAATAGAACTTTGTTTTGAAATGTCAGAAAGAATAATTATTTTTAAGTGCATTTTATTGTAGTTTAAAAATATATTTAATTTTTTATGGTAATTGATATGATAAAACCTTTTAAAAAGAGAACTTTTTCAAAGTAATTTACGACAAAGTTTTAAACAAATTCACAATCGATTTTCGGATTGCATTGTATGAAGACTGAATAATAAAAATATAAATTAAATAAAAAATGGAGTAAAAGGCCAAACCAATTTAGGTTTTGAAATGCAGAACGTATTTTTCAGAACGTATATTTCACCTAATGAAGCATAATGCGTTTTTTAAAGTTTTATAAAATCATTTTTTACATTACGCAGATTTAAAATACTTTTTTTTAAGATTTGAATTCGAGCATATCTGGATTATCTCGTAAGAGTTGAATTAAAAAATTCAAATGAAAATCATTTCTTCTTATAAACTCGCACAAAATAAAGTTTTTTTTCCACCGACTTTGTGCATAAATTCAATTTAAAAAATGAAATCAATTCTAATAATTCAAAACTTTTGTAATTTGAACAAGAAATGCAAGAAGAAGACACTGTTTTGCATCCAACGCTTGGCATTGACTTTTACACTTTACAAAGAATTGCACATTAATAATTTGCGTCGCCAAGTTTGGTCCTTTGCCAAAGGAAAAATTTGTAATTCGAGTCACGCAGCCCAACTGCAATTTCATAGTTATCCAATGTCTCGCCGACAAAAAAAAAAAATGACAAGGAAAAACGTCAACTTCGGTGGAACCGAAGCTTAAATATCCGTCACACGTATTTTTTAATAGTTTATGTGTTATCATCAGTGGGTTTGATAGAACTTAAATATGGGATGGAAGGGGTCAACGGTCTGATACCACTCAAGCTTAGACACAAATACAGAAATTAAAAAAAAAATATCGAAAGTATTTGGTAGGTTTGTGTGGGGCCTATGCCGAAAAATATCGGAACAAGAGTACAATGGGAAGACCTACCCCATTATGAAACCAACGCCATAAATATTTTGACGGGTCCAAACTCGAAGGAAGGGTAGGGGGGGGTTTTTTACACAGACGGGTCAAACCCTGAGGAAGGGGAGGGGGGGGGGATCTTTCCCCCGGAGCTGGAGATTAGAGAGTCTTTCAGACTTTCCAATCACTGCAGCGTTTTTTAAGCTAAAATGATCGCTATACACGAAGCCATGCATTATTTAGGACACCACTCAGGTAGTAGGCAAAAAGTACACATCTTTTCGGATAGTCAGGCTGCCTTAAAAGCACTTGACTCTTACAATAACACATCCAAAACTATCTCCCAGTGCCGCATATCTCTCAAAGAGATGGCTGAGCAATGGGATATTTGCCTCACATGGGTTCCGGGTCACCAAGATGTATTTGGTAATTGCGAAACAGATAGATTGGCCAGTGAAGGTACAAACTCCGTTAATCCTCCTGGGAGGAGTTCGACTGGAATTCCCATGGCCTCTCTGAAGCTGCGAGTGAAAAAGGAATTAATCAGAATGGCAGAGACTAGGTGGACCACAAATCCCAAAATGTAATATCTCGAAACTTTCGTAGCCAAAGTATAACACTAAATGAACAGCGCAACTCATGCGCCATAATAGACAGACTCTATGCATGATGGTTGGAGCTCCCACGGGACACTGACTGGTGGGAAGACATGCCGTCCGACTAGGGGTAGCATCAAATTACTTCTGTAGGAGCTGTAGAAACGAGGAAGAGGAGGAGACAGTAGAACATTTTCTCTGCACTGCCCAGTCCCTTGGGACAATAAGGTTTACCGTACTTGGTAGGCCGTTTCTTGATAGTCTGGCGGAGATTGCATCAGTTAAGATTGGTGCAGTAGCCGCCTTCATAAGGAAATCGAGCTTGTTCGAGTAGGAGGATATAAAAGAAGAATCATATAGTATCACAATGGGCCTTTCTGGCCTAGGTGACGTCGCGAGAATTCGTGTCGGCCATTTTAACCTAACCTTATGCCTAAAAATGGGCGTAGCACCTTGGATTTAAAATTGATGATGATATTAGAAATGTTTTTACCCGATTTGGAACCAATTCATTTCTAAATAATAATCATTTTCATATAAAAAATATCTAAAATGGGCGATAAGTTTGTATGAGGGCTATATTTTAAAATGGGCGTGGTACGTTGGATTTAATATTGGAGACATAATAAGTGTTTTTACACAATTTAGAGTGATAATTTCCAAAAATAATACCTATACCTAAAAATGGGCGTGGCACCTTGATTCTGACATACAAACTGCTTAGGACCAAAAAAAAGGGTATGTTTAAAATTTCAAGTCAATATCTAAAAAACATTTTGAGTAAAACGCATCGCATATGTGTAACGCGTATGTGTAACGGGTATAAAAATATCAAATATCAGCTAAATATCTCCAGTAGTCTCCGAGTAAATTGCGTTGAAATAAACAGACGGACAGACAGACGGATATGGCTATATCAACTCGTCTCATCGAGTTGATTAAGGATATACTTTATGGGGTCTACGATGTGTCCTTTAGTGCGTTACAAACTTTTCGGCAAACTGAATATACCCTTCACACTATGTGTGGCGAAGAATAATAAAGAAAATTGCAAACGAAAGTTGTTTTATACAAAATAAAGTTTTTTTTCGCTTTTCCTGTTTTTTTTATATTTTTCGTCTTCATTTTGTGGCATTTTATTTTGTTGAAACGCCATTTTCTAGTTTTTGTTTGGGTTTATATAACTTTTGCTTCATTGAGCACAACTATTTCCGCTATTTATAACAAAACAAAGTCCCTTTTTATTGCTTTAAAATTTGTTGCAATACAAAAAAAAAAACTACAAAATATTTTCATTAGCCAAACAAACACGGCATTTGAAGCTTGTAAGAAGAATTACAATTTTGCTTCATAATCAGTTAAAAAAGTTCCTTAAATTTTGTTGCATTTAACTTTTTTTAGTCTTAATGCTAAACAGCTGCATTTACTTTCGTTCGGTTTTGTCCAACTCTCTTCCATTCGTGTCTCGTTTCGTATTGTCAACCAAACCAATCTTCCATTCTCATTCCATCCCATCTCCTCCCATCCTGTACCATTCCATCTCCTCCCATCCATACCATTATATGCAACGACGTGTCGTCTTTCGCAACATTTTTGTGTTCCTGTTCCGTTCCGTTCATGTTGCTTGTAGAATGTATCTATTTCTAGATACTCGTACATGAACGGATGAATGTCGCGGAAATTACTAAATCGATACGTGTTTCGCAGTACGTATTAAATTTCATGCTTAAATGAAGTTGTTCTTGTTACTTGGATTATATTTTTTTCTTCGTTTTTTTGTTACGTTGCTGTATTCACTTCGAAATTACGTACGTAAAATAAATTGTTATTGCGCGGTTTTATAGCGCTGAACAAAAAAAAACGAATTTAAGTGCATCGCTTTATTCTGCATAAATCTATTGTAGCTTATATATTACGCTGCTGGGAATAGGTTCCATTGAATTGAAATTGATGGCAAAATAATTGAAAGAAGTAAATAAAAAATTAAATGCTTTTATTTAGGAAAAAAAAAAACATGAAACTAATGCAATGCAAAATTCCTAATTACCAAACAAAAACGACTTTCAAAATGTTTAATTTATCGTTACTAAAATTCAGAAAATTATACAACGTGTAGTTTATTTCATCCTAATTCCAATTTTGTAAAATTTGAAATAGGAGAAAAAAATCTTATAAGAATTTTACATGTTTATAAAATAAAATATTTCCCAGAATCTAGCTACCAATACGCTTATGACCAAAATTTGATTTTTCTATTACACTAGTTTACAGTCCAAAGGTATCTGGACTCTCATAGATCTATTCCCATGTATTTTGGGCCGTAGATTCCAAAAGTACCTCGAAGTTTTATTTAGGATCGTTGTCGAGATATCCTCAAAAAAACAGATTTTTTTAATTTTTTCTAGAGAACGAATAGTTTTATCTCCTGTACATCATAAACATACTTTTTCGGATTTTTTGTATGAAAATAGCAATTATTTATGAATGTAGTCACTCCAAGTTGGGTCCAAATATCTTCTACTGTTATCCAATGTCAAATCCAAACTGCCACGCCCATTTTTAGATATAGCCCCACTCCAAATTTTCGCCCTTTTTTCCATTTTTTTTTAAAAATAGATATAATTATTAAAGTTGGTTACCCAAAGTTGGGAAAAAATCCTCCTAACTCATCCAATATCAAAAGCAAGGTGCCACGTCCATTTTTAGCTATAGCCCCCATACAAATTTAACGCCCGTTTTCGAATTTTATATGAAAATAGGTATTATTTATGAGAATATTCACTCAAATTTTGGGTAAAAACACTTCTAATGACATCCAATAACAAAACCAAGGTGCCACGCCCATTTTGAGCCATAGTCCCCATACAAACTAATCGATTATTTTCGAACAAATGTATGAAAAGGTAATTATTTTCCAATATATATTTATAAATGTATATAAGCCACTAATGTTCACACTAAACTATTCAAAGATTCGTGTGACGGGTATTTAAGCTTTGGTTCCACCGAAGTTAACGTTTTTTCTTGTTTTTTTTTTTAAATTTTATTTTATTATGATTTTTTGAAATTCAATTTTTTTTAAAGAAAAAATTTATACAGGGGTGTCACACAACATCTATTTTAGTTGCTTTCAATTTTCTTATGGCCCAGTCACACGGTGCAAAATTTTCATGTGATATTACCTTGCTTGTGTTTCGTGCAACTGTCAAAATTTACTTCAAATATTTAAAAACATTTTGTACAGACTAATTGTGATATCAGAGTAAGAAAGTAAGATAGTGTCACATTTTTTCATGCAATATTTCAAAGAATGTTGAGCAACATTGCTTTCTTACTCTGATATCACAAGTAGTCTGTACAAAATGTTTTTTAAATATTTCAAGTAAATTTTGACAGTTGCACGAAACACAAGCAAGGTAATATCACATGAAAATTTTGCACCGTTTGATTAGGCCCTTATTACTCCATAACTTTCACACTTTTAGTCCGATTAAGACAATCTTAGGCTTTATGTTTTTGTAATGAAATAAACTTAATTTAAAAAATTTAAAAAATTATTTATTTTAGATTTTTCTATAAAAAAAAAAATGGAACTGAAAATTATCAACTTTAAAAAAAGCATCAGATATTTGATAGTTTACTTGTTTCAACGCTTGTTATACCCAAAATATTCAATTGATATTCAAAAGAAGTAGAAAAACTAATTATCTTTCTAATGATGTAATGTTTTGAATTATCCACTCTCTAGATATAACAATACAGTAACAACGGGAAAAAAGTACCAAACAACAGGTTTTTAGAGGATATCTCGAGAACGATTCTTAAGTTTCTTTCGTTATCAATTTTGGAATCTAAAGCCCAAAAATACAAAGGAATAGATCCATGAGAACTCAGAAACGTCAATGTTATAGAATGATCTAGAGTAGTCTATGATGCAACTATTTTATTATTTCATCCAATCCAATCAAACCAAATTGAAAGAGAATGGAGCGAGAAAGTCAGAAGAAAGTGTTTTAAAAGAACAATAGTTTTGTGTTTGTGGAAATCGTTCTTTCGACCCTCTGAATTTAAAAGATTTAAATTGTTCTAATAATACTCAACTCGAAATTTTTTTTTTTATTCCCTCAAAGCTTGTCCAATGCCTGAATCATTTCTGTGTCAACCTGTATTATCGATTGTTCAAAGAGAATGATCAAGATTTTGGTTCTAAGATGAAAAAATGTGAAGTAAACAAAAGAAGATTTATTGAATAAACAATTTTGTTCATATTTCTTTTGAAATTTAGAATTTTTTCATAGAACAAAAAACAAGATTCGTGATATGTGTCTCCTAATTAAAAGTTTAATCGTTTTTAAAATAGTTCACCTTCCGTAGGCATTTCTTTGCAGATATTTCTGTGAATTTTGCAATCCTTACAAACACATGGCATGATTAATTTCCGCTGTATGTAATGTAATGTTATGGTATTCTAATAGTTATGATGACCATGAAACTCGTCATGACTATGTTAAATGCTAATTCTCCGGTGTAAAGACCGAACGTCAAGTCAAAAGTGTCTAATACACCACCAGTTTGTAATTAAATTAATTTTTTTATTTAGTTTAGTTTAGTTTAGTTTATTCGGGGAAACTTTCAACTATTCTGCAATCAAACATTTACTGCATTTTCTTTCGCATTGCGGCGTATGCGTTGCCGCGTTCAACGCAGCCATAAATAAGCTTTTAGCGAAATTGAAAAGTTAGACAAACGCCAGCGTAGAAAGTGTTGACTTACTCACTAACAGCTGCGTCCAAGCGGCATGATGTGTAATGTGTGACAGGACGAAGGACAAAAGCTCAAGTATAAACTCTAATTTCAACTTGTATGTATTTTGAATTAATGCAATCAATTAAAATGTTGCCGGCACTTGGAAAGCCCTTCTGTTCGCTCGTAGGCGTTGCGTATCTTACCGAGCTAAGCATGGTAATTAGCTAATAAGTAGCGAATTGCGATAGCCGCTACGGCGCTAAAAAAAAGAAAGTAATGAAATGAACTATAGTGCCTTTATGTGTGTGTGTGTGTGTATGTTGAGCTTACGAATATGATAATTAGGGTAATTTATATAATACGCTAATAATTGGTTTGTTCGCTTGAGTGGCAGCTACCTGGTATGCCGCAACTTTCTACAATTTTTGCGCCCGCCCTACTGCTTCCTTTAGCGGCAACCAACACCATTTCCATTTCCGACTGTTCAAACGCCGCACCTGTTGTTGTTGCCGCCGTTGTGCGTCCCAGTTATCGTCGTATGGACATCGTATTCGTCGGAAACTGTGGCTTTTGTGTGCTACTGAAGAAACGTTTGCACGTCAAACGCCAGAATGCGGCACGAAAGTCGACGCTGTAGAAAGCATAGATGAACGGATTGATGGCGCTGTTAAACCAGCCCAGCCATGTGAGAACCTTGGCAAGCGTGCGGCTAATCTGATGTTCCTCAAGGAAAGGTGTTATCAAATAGTAAACGAAGAATGGTAGCCAGCAAGCAATGAAACCGCCAACGACAATGCTTAGCGTTTGTGTTGTTTTGTTCTCCTTCTTAAGCGAACTTATGCGATTCGAAAGCGACTTGGACGTTGTTGTTGTTCCAGTTCCTGCTGTGCCCAGTGTAGTCGCTGTGAAGTGATGATGATGATGATGTCCGCGCAGTTGTACTGAACGCTCTTGAGCGACAACGCCAGCGCTGCCTGCGCTTAGATGCGAGTGCCTAAAACTTTGCGCTCGTTGATTTTGCCATTGTGCATCGAGTAGGCTGCTGGCCGCTCCAACACCCATGCCTGCAGCACAACCACTCGTCGTCATAGTCGAGGACAGTGTCGATGAGGCAGTGGCTGGGCGTTTTAATGAGGCGGGTCGTGTTAGCTCATAGCAGCCATTTTTTGCATTTGTGCTGGGCAGCGCTAGCAGCGAGTGACAATGCGTGGCGGGTACGCCGCTTCGGCCGATACCAATGCTACCGCTGCCGCTCTCCATGCCAACACTGATGCCACAATGTTCGCTGTCGCTGCGTATAATGTCCTGCAGCTCCTTGTCTATGGTTTGATTGGAGAAGGTGCGCGCTGCCGCTTGCCGCTTTTGTCCAGAGCTAAGATCCTGTTCAGAGTATTCATGGTCGATATCATTCTCCACATCGGCGGCCGTGTAGCGTTTAAATTTCTGCAAAAATACCAAGAAGAAAAGCAAAATATTTAATAATGAAGAGCGACCGACAAGAGTAAACAAACGAAAGACTGAGGCATGTTTTGCTGCACGCGGTTTGCCACTTTTGCAAGTTTTATTCTTGCCGAAACTAAGTTGCGAAATTCGAGTGCTAATTAAATATTTGCTCATCAAAACTTTTGCTAATATCTTGCGGCAATTGTCGGCTCTGACAGCCAACTAACTAAAAACACAAAAAACTGTCTAACTGTCTACATGAAGACTAAGTATCTTCCTAACAATGAGAAGCTCAAATTATGCCGTCGTCTCCTAATTAACTGCAAATAAATTTTTTTATCGTTTTCTCGCTTTTGTTATTTAATAAAGATTTAATCTAAATTTAATTATTGTTCTACTTAAAATTTTAGTGTTTTGAATTCGAAATTTAACTTGGTACATTTACCTCCATGTAGTCTTGCACATATCTGTATCTATTTGTTTAAAAGTGAATGTGGTGCGTATATATGTGTGCTCACCCCCTAGCATTGTTCTATATTTTTAAATCGGATAATATTTAATGGTGCCGCAAAGCCCCTGAAGTTTCCATGTTTTGATAGATTTAATGTAGAAACCTGGAAAATTAATATTTTTTGACCGGATAACGATGTTTCTCGTAGTAAACAGTCATAGAATAACCTCCAATCATTTTTTATTTAATTGTTCAAAGTTATTATACCCGCCACACATAGTGTGAAGGGTTTATTCAGTTTGTCTGAAAGTTTGTAACGCACTAAAGGAGATGTCGCAGACCATAAAGTATATAATATATAGTATTCTTGAACAGCTCGATTAGACGATCCAGTCGATCTAGTCATATCCGTCTGTCTGTCCGTCCATAGTTATTATTTAGGAACGTTTTGACTCCAAATTCGTAAAAAAACACTTTTAATCACCCAATATAAAAACTAAGGTCCCTTTTTAGGCATAGGCCCAACACAATCTTATCGATTATTTTCGAACTATTTTTGAATAACAGTTATTTTAAGCTTAAAATTTGATACCAATATTGGGTCTAAACTTGAGTTGTGTGGGACCCTTGACCCCCTCTTAACCCATGTCGAAGTTCTATCTAAGCCACTGATGATCATACATAAATCCTTTAAGATTCGTGTGACGGGTATTTAAGCTTCGGTTCCATCGAAGTTAACGTTTTTCCTTGATTTTATTTAGTTAATATTTTCCGTTTCATTTACGAAACCGCTCGTAACGTTCATAAATGAAACTGAGAAACGTAGGATAGAAGACGTGCAGTGTAACACTCTTTTGACGATATCTCGAGAACTAAAAAGACCCTCCATAGATTTTTTTTATTAAAATAAAGGTAAAATAATAAGCTTTCATTATAGTGTGATTCGAAAATAAAAAATATGAATTAGCACACATACAAAAAAAGGTTTAAAAATGTTTTTTGTGTTTGTTCTACATGAATTTTTGGAACTTTTTAAATCCACTTCAAATTTAAAACCTTACAATTTTCTACACGCCCTATAAATTTCATTGAAATCGGTCAAAAACTCTTTAAATTACAAGAGGTTTGATAAAAATAAAGGGCCAAAATTAAAAGTGACATAACTCCTAAAATTTTAAACATTTTTAAAACTTACTTGACTGAGCTAAAATTACTACCCCCAAATACTACAAATTTACCAATTTTGAACAAAAATCAAAAACTTGACTTGCAACTTTGATCTTTTCGTATGGAAACTCTCTATAAATACTTTATGGGGTCTCAATCAAATTTATGCGTTAGAAAGACAAAGGAAAAACGTTAGCTTTGGTAGAGCCGAAGCTTAAATACCCCTCCCACGAATCTTTAAAGAGTTTATGTGTAATTATCAGTTTCACAAAATATTGGTTTCAAATTTTAAGCTAAAAATACAGATATAACAATAATTTTCTCGAAAATATAAAAAAATGGGCGGTAAGTTTGTATGGAATTCACACCTAAAAATGGGCGTGACACCTTGGTTTTAACATTGGATTACAAAAAAGTGTTTTTACCCAATTTGGAGTGAATACCTGCATAAATAAGTTATACGCTTATTTTCAAATTTCTAAAAATTTGGGCGGAAAGTTTGTATTGGGGTTATACCAAAAAGTTGAATGGGGCGTGGCACTTTCATTCTCGAACTTAATACTAGTTTTTTCGTTGCCGAGAAAAGCTGTTTGACGCTAAGCGAATGAATCGCATAGCGTCAAACAGACAGACAGACGGACATGGCTAGATCAGGATTCGTCTCATCGAGCTCATCAAAAATATAAATACTTTATGGGGTCTACGATGCCTCCTTTAATGCGTTAAAAATTTTCGGACAAACTGAAAAAAATCAATTCATAGTTGACTGAGTTTTAGCCCCAAAAGTGAAAAAATCCGTTTTTTTAAGGGTGTCCCCTAAATACTAACTATGCTGCTTTGCTTAAGTCTAGGAAACCTACAATTCACACTATAACACTTCTCAGCTATTTGAACTTTGAATTTTTTTTTAGCAATAAAATGAAAACCAAAAAAATTTGACTATACATTTTCTCGGCAAAAGAATCAGGTTTGATTTAAATTTTTGCAGTTTAGGAAGCTTTAAATTTTTACTAATCATATTTATATCAAGTTTGGTTTATTTTGACATTCTCATCAACTCTAACACCACTCTAAGCTCAAAATTTCTACAATGCGAGCAACTATCGATCAGGACCCAATTATCAAATCTTCTTTGAAAAAGAGAACTTTGGGGCCACCTCATACCACTCGCTATGAGTAGGAATTTGGGATTAGATAGATTAGATTAGATAGATTTTTAGATAGATTCGAACTAGAGATATACAATTTGGTATACACTGTGCTAGGGCCGGGAAAAGTGTGACCTATTGGAAAAATGGGCTGTGGGCGTGGTCACTTTTATACAAGTATTTGAACTACAGAAATGAAATTCAGTGTATGTATTTGATTACAGGAACAAAGGTGAAGTGTGCTCCATTGAATATGGTACTTAGACGATATATAGTTTTCGAAAATGTAGAATTTGTTATTAAGTCCATCCGTTTACACATTGACTGACTTTGTACTTTCCTCCTGTTGATGCTGTCATCATCTTTCCAAGGGCCAAAACTGATATTGACATTTATTAAAGAAACGTAGTAGTCTGAGTGATTGAGGTTCGGTTGTCATAGTGTGGCCAATGTTTGTATCAATCCATTGCGTTGAGTACATCAATGGGAGTGGTGCGTAGCGCTTCGCTAATACAGATGCTTGTACTTCTTTTTAGTCTATTTAATTTATTTTTATGGAACACTTGATTAGGGTAGGCGACTAAAAAAAACTGCATACGTAATTATAGGCCTGACTATTGTGGTGTAGAGTCAGTCTAAAAAGGGTTAAGAAGAAACCATTTAACTGGTTTTTGACTTTTCTATGAAGGCGTTTATTATCTTAAGGCTAAAAATTGGAGACCTAGAAGCACATATGCCTACTAATTGCAGTCAAAGTTTATTTAAATGATGTGACTCAGCATAAAGCCAAATAACAAATAATTTATTGCAAAAAAGCTATAATTCATATAAAAATTTACTTCAATTTTGTAAAATACAGATTATTTTGTATTATAAGCAGCTATGTTGTACGTACATAGAAATGGTTGTTGCGCACCTTAACTTTGATAAATCGACGTATTTAGTGTTTCCTACATAAATCCCAAACAATTTATTGCTTAAATATTTAGAAAAATCTGTCAGCTTGGAAAAGCAGCGAAAGTGAAAAATCTGCATATGAAAAATATGCACACAAGCAGCGAAAAGCGAAAAGGGTAAAAATCAAGTTGTAAGCAGCAAACGCCACACGACGCCACGTGTAATGCAAATAAATATGCGAGCAATGTGGCGTATACGCAATATGGCAGAATATACGGATACGGATACGTGCTAGCTTATGCATAGTCAAATACACATATCAACGCTACGTGTATCTATGAAGACATCCGTTGTGTATTTGTGTGTGTGTGTGTGTAGTTTGGTTTTAGTTTGTTTTTTGGCTTGGCTTGACTTTGCTTACCTTATTGTGAACACTAATGTCGGTCATGTTGTCATGCCGGGATGCAATAACGCATGAAATTCTTGCATAAACATAAATCATAACTGCCATCGGTATGAAAAACGAACCCATCGCCGAGAAGATCACATATCCTTCGTTTTGGTTATAGCGGCACTCATTTAAATCTCGACGTCCTGGCTCATACCTGAAAAAAAAAATAAAATAAAATCAGTTTTAAAAATTTTTTAAAGCAATTTTTCATGTAAAATTTTTCAAAAATTTAATTTAAGACAAATTTAAGCAGTTTATTGAATTTGAAACACTATAAAATTTGCATAAATAAATACGTTTGTGTAAATAATATTCAGATCCTATTAAAAAGTGTAAACAATATTCACAATTTAGTCAGGAAGTCATTAATTAATTACAAAATTATCAAGAAACTTCAACAGTACACACTCATTATATGAATATAAACCTAATTTAAACAAAAGGATATTTCGTATACAATACAATTTACGTGTATAGTTATTCGAGCATATTTTATTAACAGACCGACAGACAGTTGGACAGACGGACAAACATTTGTGCTACGCAAACAAAATAACAAAACAGTGCGCCTGTCTTACTAGACAAACAAATACAAATACAGAATCGACCCGGCCCGCAGTCTTTTCATTCATTTGAACAATGTTGACTATGTTTATTTGTTTAGGACTGACTCGCGTGCGTTCTTGTTCTTCGGGACACACCGGAAAGACACTCAATGCCAATTAATCTCCCAACTCACTTCAAGTTTCACATAGTTGCACATCATAAAGTTTTGTATTTAATTTTTATGCTCAACTTTAAAAAGTGTCCAGTGTCAAGTTATGCGTATCCTAGTACCCATTTGCCTTGTACGATTATTATGCTCAGGTGTACTTTTGCTTTAAATGCATACTTACCAGCCCAACATGGGCGGACATGTTATCGCCAGTGCTAGCAGCCATACGATTAGTATCATGATGAGCGCCAGACGCTTTGAACGTCGTTTTCGGGAATAAGTTAGGGGCTGTGTGACTGCAAAATATCTGTGAAAATAATTTTAAAAAAACATTTTGAGTTTTTAGTTAAATTTTATGAAACAAAATTTTATAATAAAATGTTTTTGTTTTTTTTCGTTTTCTCTAAATTTTGTGTTAAAATTATAGTATTAGGCCATTGATAAATAAACTTGGTCTATTAAAATATAAGGTGACTTTTGCTTTACAATTCTCGCTCGCTGCTTCGATCTGCCATGTCTCTTTTTGCTATACCCGACACACTTAGTGTGAAAGCATCGGTTTGTTGAAAAGTTTTCAACATATTAAATGAGGCATTGTACCCTCAATAAAGATTATATATATTCTTGACCACCTTATTTTATTCTGTCAGTTTTAAAATTATTAAGTTTAAAATTTTTGAAATTCTGCTACGAAATCTTTTATGTTGCTTGAACAAAATATTCACTTTAGAAATTAAATAAATATATCAAATATATAATAAGTCTGGATATTTCCAATATATAACAATCAGACTGCTAAATAAAAAAATAAAAAAAGGAAAAATACTAGACAGAGCGAAGCATCGAGCGAGGATTGATTGCAAATTCTGTATTTCCCTACATAAGTATATTGTATCACCCTGTAAACCACTGTGACCCTTTATTTGTAGTAGTTTTTCTCTACACTGATATATTGCATCACCCTGTAAACTATTGTTACCCTGTGTTTAAATTTAAGTGCATTACAACACTGTGACTTACACACACAAAGACATGACTCTATAAATGAAAATAAAGTGAGCGGCCATTCCCCAGCGGGAAACTCATCAACTCGGCATCAGTATTGATTTGATGACTAGTCCCTTTACTTTATGAAATATTGAAGACAGACGCATACGAGTCGTTGACGACATTTTCATCAAATGTCGCAATTGTCTTGGATGACATGTTTTGCATGACTTCTTGGGAGACATGTCTTGCAAGACTTCATATGTGTTAAGCTTCATGGATGTGTCTTAAATTTTTTTTTAATGCAAAATATCGCAAAAATTTTGCACACAAAAGGTTTATGTATTCATATGAACAATTTTGCATATATTACTTTAAAAAAATTTAATTCAATAACTTTTAAAAAACCTTTGTGGTGAAACCGAAGCTTAAATACCCGTCACACGAATCTTTAAATTATGTTTTATTGTTGGTCTGATGCAACTTAAGTTTATACACAATATTAATATCAAATTTTAAACAAAAAAATACAGATATAACAATTATTTTCTTGAAAAAATCAGGAAGAGGTTAGTATAGGGCTATATGTTATAGTGGCCTGATCCGTATCATGCCCTAGGATGATATTAGATGTGTTTTTTTACACAACTTGAAGTAAGTAGATTCATAAATAATACCTATTTCCATACAAAATATCTAATATAAGTGTAGCATCTTGGTTTTGATATTGGATGACATAATTAGTATTTTTAACCAATTTGGAGTGAATAAATGTATACTATAAATAATACTTATTTATATTTGTATGGGGGCTTCACCTTAGAGTGGACGTGGTATTTTAATTTTAACATACAAACACCCTAGGACCTAGGAAACTGAGCGCATGAATCACCTCGCAACAGAGAAAGACGAAGAATACCAAATCGATTCATATCATCGAGCTGATGAGACGGGTCTCCGATGCCTCTTTTAATGCGTTATAAATTTTTTGGACGAACTGAATATACTTGTTTACATTATGTGTGGCGGGTATAAAAATTGTAGATAACCAGCTTTATGAAATAATTGTATAAACATATTGTCAACGAACGACATGTCACCAATCAGTCAGTAGTGACCAAGTCATCCAAGAAAAGTTTTTGGCCGCTGGGTCTGAAAGTGGATGTCGGTCTAGTCAATGATTGGTCATGGCTGATGCATCAGCGAGTTTTACATGCTGATGCATTGCCAGACGCGTCGGTTCTACATAAGATTGCTTGTAAAAATTAGGGGTCCGGGGGTGCAAAGCTGCAAATCTGCAACTGTGTAAACCTTTTCTCTAAAAAGGGTCGTTCAACATATCCTTTTCGAATAAATGACACGACCTTAGAAGCAATCAAAGAATCTAGCCTTTTCTTGTATATTCAAATGAAATCCATGGTTGTTTAGACTAGCCACGTGCAACAATTGGTTAAGGTTTAGAGGTTCCACTGCTTTATCAAGCGATAACATACGCTTTGACCTGTAAATTCAAACTTAAATTTTTGACGGCAACGAATACATTGCAACCAGGGTGACACGTCCCTATACAAACCCACAAAGCAAAGTGTTTATTTGTGAATAAATTAACTTTTAAATTAGACAAAACACTTTTATTGTCCAGCTTCTTATATGTGTACACCACCGATTTTATGAGAATTGGGTTTCTATAGCATAATTCCCCTGTAAAAGCTCTCGTCACACTTTTTGTTTCTTTTTTTTTACTTCTGTATTTTTACTTTAGTATTAAGACACTTACTTCTTATATTAAACCCCAATAAGGAGTCTGAATTTAGCTTGTAGCGAAACTCCTACCCACCCCTCTCGCAAAATATTATCTACGCAACTGATGATCATACGAAAGCTATTGGAATTACGTGTGACGGTGGGACTTGAGCTTGAGTTCTTCTCAAATTAATGTTTTTTATTGTTTCAATGTCCGTCTACGTACTTACTAGAAGTTAAATAAATGGAGTAACTTCTAGTTAGTGCTTAACTAGACATTAAAGAAATTGACCAAAAAACAAGGAAAAACGTTAACTTCGGTGGAACCAAAGCATAAATACTCGCCACACGAATCTTTGAATAGTTTATGTGTGATCATCAGTGGCTTATATACATTTAACAATATATAGATGAAAAGATGGATTTTTCATACAAAAGTTAGAAAAAAAATCGGTGAGTTTGTATGGGGGCTACACATAAAAATGGGCGTGGCATCTTGGTTTTGGATTTGGATGATAAAAGAAGTGTTTTTACCCAATTTGGAGTAAATAAATTCATAAATAATACCAATTTTTATTCAAAAATTGAAAAATGGGCGGTAAATTTGTGTGGGGGCTACACTTAAAAATGGGCGTGGTACTTTGTTTTTTAAATCGGATGTCGTTAGAAGTGTTTTTATTCAATTTTGAGTGAATATATACATAAATAATACCTATTTTCATACAAAAATTCGAAAATGTGCGGTAAATTTGTATGGGAGCTATACCTAGGAATGGGCGTGGCACCTTGGATTCGACTTTGGATGACATACGAAGAGTTTTTACCCAATTTGGAGTGGATACATGCAAAAATAATACCTATTTTCATAAAAAATTTGAAAATTTTTGGTATGTTTGTATGGGGGCTACACCTAAAAATGGGCGTGGTTTTAACATACAAAGTAGTCGTTGCCGAGAAAAGCTTAAGTTCCAAATTTCGGCGTAATATCTATATATCTTCATTAAATAAAATGCGAAGAAATAAACAGACAGACGGACATGGCTAAATCGATTCGTCTCATCGAGCTGATCAAGAATATATATACTTTATGGGGTCTACGACGTCTCCTTCAATGCGTTACAATCTTTCCGACAAACTGAATATACCCTTCACACTATGTGTAACGGGTATAAAGATACTTTAAACCGAAAAACCACTTGAATCATATATTGCTTATAAGTCGGAAAGTAAGGATTAAAGGCTTAACCATCTGCACCACCAAATTTAGTGATACCAAGACACCAATTTAAATAATAATATCTCATTTAGAGCAACGATAAAATTCTTAAATATGTGCAACACTAAACTATTTCATATACGAGGTGTGTTCAAAAGTATCGCGAGTTTTGAATTTTCGCGGGTTACGTATATTCGAATTTCAATTTTTTGGGGCGTTAGGTGGGTACTCATGTCTCTCACTTATGCCGACAAGCTCGGCCATTTTGAATGTTCACTAAATTGTTGACAGCTGCTTTGCTTGCACGTGTTTTGGATCGTCTTCGATTTTTACCTATTCAAAAAAATGGATCAAAGAACCTGTATCAAATTTTGTGTGAAAAACGAAATTAAGTGCGCGGATGCATTCCGAATGTTGACTGTGGCATACGGAGAAGCTACCTTGGACCGAAGCAACGTTTATCGGTGGTACAAAATTTTTCAGAAGGCCGAGAAGATGTGAACGACGAAGAGCGCCCAGGTCGACCATCGACCTCAACGGACGATGCTCACATCCAAAAAGTAAAAAGAATTAGTGCTTGCACACCGTCGATTAACTATGAGAGACATTGCTGATGAAATTGGTGTATCGAAAGGATCAATTAATACAATTTTGAAGGATGTTTTGGGCCTCAAACGTGTCAAGTCTCGGTTGGTACCAAAAATGATGATTTTTTTTTAAAACTGTACTGATTTTTCGTAATTACTTTAAAAGGGGGATTACTTTAAAGGGGAAAATATAGATATTCATGAATAAATAAATAATATTTGAAAAAAACACAAAATTCGCGATACTTTTTGAACACACCTCTTTTAATTCGTTTGCCTTATTGAAAACTAATCAAACACATCCACTGTACACACTGAAACATAAATCCAACAGATACAACCGGTCAACACATTTTATTAGAATTCCAATAAGCATGCTTTGAATATACTGCGTAGCATATAATCTCTTTCAAGTCAGCGCTTAGCTTAAATTAACCTGACTTTAGTCACAACTCATTCATGCCGAACACTGACACACAACACCAACAATTGCAAATGCAAAATAGGACCGCATAATGCAAGACGAGGCACGTAAATAGAATGAAATTTCAACCGAAAACCGAGCAAATGCACTCGAGCTGTTTAGGTCACAAACCAATGCATGCGTGCGATGACAATATCCGCACAACCGAACAGGACTACACAGGACTAAAGTATGCATGAACTAGTTGACTTTTATTTGACGTTTGAATCGTTACAAAATGCCTAAACTTGTCAAGTCTGCAAGTCTAAAATGTGAAATGCGAAAGGTCAAACCTACGCTTCAAGCTTTTTTGAAAATTTCTGTTTAACTTTGTGGCAGTCGCTGCTGTTCGAGTAAAATAAACAGTTTAATTTAACACAAAATGCTAGCATGGACAGAAAAAGTATCCGACTTAAATTACAAAATCAGCAACAAACAAAAACTATGCTTCGAAATTTGCGTTTGTTTATTTTTACGAAAAGTAAATTAATGAGCACCAGAAAACCTAAGTAAAAACGAAATGAAACAAAAGTAAAAAATGCATGCTCACCTGTCAACGCTGATTGCGCACAGACTCAGTATGGATGCGGTACAGAGTAGAACATCCAAAGATACCCAAAGGTCGCAAAGTATCCAGCCTAGTTGCCAAGAACCTGTAAAAAAAAAAAACAAAATTGAACATTAAAATACAATAATAAACTTCAAATTTAAAAGCATTTAAATTTACGAGAATTTTAAAATACGATTTAGTGAAAATGAAATGGAGAACGTTTACACAAGAGTCGGTACCCAAAACACCGTATTTCTTATGAATCTCTCTCCAAAAAAAAAAATTATTTAACAAAATCAAAATCTCTGTACATTGTCGGGTACACTCGATTGTTGAAATAAATTTACACAGTTAAAAATGTGAATAATAATAATGGCGCTACATGTCGCGCGTGGGAATGTGAAAAAGCCCTAAAGTATGCTACAAAATGTTTAGTTAATTAAATTATACGAATTTCGCGGAATTTCGAAGTTGTTTTAAATTTTTTTTGTTCTTATTTATTTAACGAATGCAAGCAATGGCATTGTTCATTTAAAACATGGTCAATGAACCTTTATGTTTTTGTTTGCAAGTCCAACGCAGGTTTTTCCCATGTGACGATGAATGCGTGTTTCTTTAATTTTACGCATATTTTATTTTCTTCAGAAGGAATTTAATTTATGAACAAAATAAATATGTTTCCATCTAAAAAAGAATATGTCAAATGAAGCTCTTTTTAAAATGCTGTTTTTATGCCGAATAAAAAGTAAGAAAATAATGTTATTCTGCCGGTATATTCTGGCTATATTCTTAAACTTAAAACAACTAAATAATTTTTTTTAAGTTTAATAATTCTGATAATAAGTTAATTAAAATGAAAATTTGATGATGTGAAGCTGCACAGAAATGTAAAGCAGACTCCTTGATTTATTTTCAAAATCAATGAGACCAAGAGTATAATTTTAGTTCGTCCAAATAATGGCGTAGAGAGTTGGGTTTTGTGCTTCGACCTACTTCACACCCTTAAAATGGGGCTATAGAAAGCCCGTTTGTAAGTGACCACTTGACGGCTCAGTAGCGTCTAAGTTTCGAATATGATGGTCCTATCTCTCTATAAATCCACCATATTTTTAAAATAGCATGTTAATAAAAATGTGAATTTAATTTATGTGTATGGTCTTAATAGAGCCCAACATCTTTCAGTTTTGGAGATACTAAATAATCCACTGATCTTAATTGGAGAACAGTATATTTACACAAATTTTAATAAAGTCTAGAAGCGATCTTCAAGAGAAATATAGCAACTTATAGTCTTCTTGTTTTTGAATTTTATAATTTTAATCAGGGTGGTCACACAGAATATTTCTTAGTTTGTTTTAAATCTCATTTAAAATTGAAGGATATAACGAATATAATAAATACGGTGTTTATTTTATTTATGTTTGAACTAATTGCGAAATAGAATTATTGATTTATTGAATTTTAGAAGAGATTTAAAACCTATGAAAAGACATTTTGTGTGACAGCCCCGAATTTAAATTTGTTTT
This sequence comes from Leucophenga varia, assembly GCA_018903435.1. Lineage (NCBI taxonomy): Eukaryota > Metazoa > Arthropoda > Insecta > Diptera > Drosophilidae > Leucophenga > Leucophenga varia. The sequence goes on from JAEIFJ010001874.1 coordinate 49,984, forward strand.
CTATTTTGCTAATAAAACGAGAAAAAATTATAATTTTATTTTCACATTATTAAAATGCTGCAGCAAGCTGTAAGCCACCGGGTATTTTTATAAAACCTTTTATTTTTGTTAAGGACATCCTTAAGTAATCTCCCAGAATCACCCAGCGAAGATAAAAACAAGAAAAAACGTTAACTTCAGTAAAACCGAAGCTTAAATACCCGTCACACGAATCTTTAAAGAGTTTATGTGTAATCATCAGTGGTCACCCAAGTTTACCACACAATATTAATTTTAAATTTTGAGCTAAAAATACAGATATGTATAACAACATATTTCTCGAAAATATCTGGAAATGGGCGGTAAGTTTGTATGGAAGAAACACCTAAAAATGGGCGTGGCACTATGATATTGGAAGAGTTTTTACCCAATATGGAGTAAATTCATGAATAAATAATAACCATTTTGATACAAAAATTCGAAAATGGACGGAAAGTTTGTGTGGAGGCTATTCCAAAAAATGGGCATGTCACATCTGATTTGACATTGGTTGACATTAGAAGTGTTTTTAGCCAAATTGAAGTGAATATATGCATAAATAATAACTATTTTCATACAAAAAAATCGAAAACAAAATGGTAAGTTTGCATGGGGCTATATCAAAAAATGGGCGTGGTACCTTTCTTCTGATATTGGAAGGATGGATATTGGATTAAAAGTTTTTTTACCCGATTCGTAGTCAAAACATTCATAAATAATAACTATTTTCATACAAAAAATCTAAAAAAATGGTAAGTTTGTATGGGGGCTATATGTAAAAGTGGGCGTGGCACCTTGGTTCTGCCATACAAACTGCCTAGGAACACAAAAAGCTTAAGTTTAAAGTTTCAGGTCAATATCTTTAAAATTTTCCGAGAAAGACGCATTGCAACAGACGGACATGGCTAAATCGATTCGAATCTTCGAGCTGATCAATAATATATATACTTTATGGGGTCTCCAATGCCTCCTTTATTGCGTTAAAAACTTTCCGACAAACTGATAATACCCTTCACACTATGTGTGGCGGTATTGCATCAGGACAAAAGCAAGCCGTACACTTGAAACTGACACCAACAGATTACCACCACGTCAATGTAAATGGTTTAGATTGTGAAAAAATCGCATTACCAGAGGATTGTGTAAATAATATGACAACCATTCGTTGAAATATTTTTTTAGTTTTTCATTCCATATGGAGCGGTAAAATCAAATTTGGCCAAGGGCGACAAAAACACACGCACCTATGTATATCGTGTCTAAACACGTCGCAGGTGTTGCACATTGCAACAATTAACAAAAAAAAAAAAATTCCTAAGCGAAGGTTCAGCAGAGTATTTAAAATAAATTTTAATTTAATTTGTAAACTTAAGTTTACTTACATATCTGAGTAGGACTTTTTCGCTTGTATCCTTTTTTGTTGGGTCTCTTTAGTATGAAAAACTTTTTAATCGTGTTTGTTTTTTATTTTTCATTTTATTTTTTGTTTTGTTTACATTTTAGTTCAAGAAATTTCAGGACACATTTAGTGATTAAAGGTAAAGCGTAAAGCGTATTATTTTATATACCATATAAAGTACATATATTCTTGATCACCATTGAAAATCGAGTCAATATACGAGGTGTGTTCAAACATTATCGCGAATTTTCGCGGGTTACGTATATTCGAATTTCGATTTTTTTGTAGCGTTATGTTGGTACTCATGTCTCTCACTTATGCCGACAAGCTCGGCCATTTTGAATGTTCACTTAATTGTTGACAGCTGCTTTGCTTGCACGTGTTTTGGATCGTCTTCGATTTTTACCTATTCAAAAAAATGGATCAAAGAACCTGTATCAAATTTTTTTTCTGAATAGAATAAATGGAATAAAAATGTTGAAGAAGGCTTATGGGGACCGAGCTCTACCAAAATCAACAACATTTGATTGGTATAAATTGTTGAAAGAAGGTTGCGAACGTGTTGAAGACGATGAGCTCCCTGATCAACCATCGACCTCAACGGACGATGCTCACATCCAAAAAGTAAAAGAATTACTGCTTGCACACCGTCGATTAACTATGAGAGACATTGCTGATGAAATTGGCGTATCGAAAGGATCAAATAATACAATTTTGAAGGATGTTTTGGGTCTCAAACGTGTCAAGTCTCGGTTTATACTAAAAATGATGATTTTTTTTAAAAACTGTACTGATTTTCGTGACTTTTTTTGCCAAAAATCCAACCAATATCTTTCCGCAACCACCGTATTCGCTTGATTTGGCACCGTGTGACTTCTGGCTATTCCCAAAACTCAAGAGACCACTCCGGGGAACGCGTTTAGAGTCGATTGAGGAGATAAAAGCTAAATCGAAGAAGGCGCTGATGGCTATACCGGAAAGGGACTATTTGGCATGTTTCGAGGATGGGAAAAAACGTTGGCATAGGTGTATTTTATCGGGAGGGGATTACTTTAAAGGGGACAAAATAGATATTCATGAATAAATAATTGTTTTTTAAAAAAAAAAACACAAAATATGCGATACTTTTAAAATAAACACACCTCGTAACTATATGTCAGTTTATCAGTCCGTCCTGACGTCTGCCGTCTGAAAACGATTTAAATATTTTAAGCCAAAAATGTCCGTGGCCAGTGAATGTACATAGTACACTCAAATCAAATACAAAAACCATTATTACAATTCGCAGTTAGTTTAAAAAGATTAATAGTTTTTGTTAAAAGTTTTTGCTGAACACCGAATTTTGCATTCAAAATTCAAAGATATATAACGGGTGATTTTTTAAGCGTAGTTTTATTAAAAATCGAATAAAACACTGAAATTAGCATCAAATATTCAAAATTTATATTGAAACCGATAAACTGACCTTTGCCATTAACGTTTTATTGATAATTCATGTAAATGTTGTCCACTGCTCCATTTCGAATGGTCTATTCGGAAGGTCACTTTTCGTGCATTTTGGCCTGTATTCCACGAATAACGCGTGCTATGTTATCCTGTAAGGCTTCAACCGTGTTCGGCTTGTCCACATAGACTAACGACTTCACATAACCCCACAAGAAATAATCAAGAGGCGTTAAATCGTTAGCTCATCATGGCTCGAAATCGTTTGCCTTTAAAGAAAACTGGACCGATAATACCACCAGCCCATAAGCTACACCAAAATGTCGTTTTTTCGGGATGCATCGTTTTAACTTGTTTACGTATCCGTTGTGCCAGAAATGAGTTTCATCGCTGAACACAATGTTTCGATAAAACAGCGGTTTTTCATGGAGCTGTTGAAAGACCAATCAACCAAAAATTAGACGTTGTGGTAGGACATTCGACTTCAATTCTAGCTGTAGTCGAATTTTATAGTCTTTTAAACCTAAATCAATATAAAATTTTCCATGTGGTTAAGTAACACATGCTTAATTGCTGAGAACGGCGACGAATTGACATTTCACATTATGTTCAGTAAATATCAACTTTTATTTTAATTACAGCTCTGGACCGCAAGTTTTATATTGAAGGGAAAAAATCAAGAATCAGATGGGCGTCGTTTTTTTTTATTATTACAAAATATAAATAATTCAGCTCAATGTGGGCGCAGTATGCCAAACTAAATAGCACTTATGTTCCAAATTATTGTAGGGTACATGAATTACTTTAAAACTTTTATAAATTCGCTGCCGGATATTTGCCTTTTTAAAACGCAATTTAACTAAAACTATGCTTTATGTCTGAATCGCATTGAGCGCTCTTTGAATTATTTGTGAGAATTTTTAACATTTTGTTATTCTTTTCTTATTCATTCCATTTGACCTTTTTCGCCTTTTAAAATAATTTACTAGAAAATTTACCGCTGGGAAAAATAAAAACACCTTTTTTAAGCTTGCGGACAGAAGCAAGCAAACAAACGAATCCTTTTAATTTTACGTCAAACAATGCGACGAGTTCGCAAAAGTTTGGCATATTTTTGACGTTAAATAAAAATCGTTTTAATTTCATAATTCAAATGTTTTAATTTTTCAACAGATATAAATTTTTTTTTAAAAATATTTTCACCGTAATTCCTTAAGGATTTTTGTTTGCTAGATTTTTTTAAAAATTACCTTGGTAAATTTTTACCTTTGTAAAATTTTTTTCTCACTTTTACAAAAAAATCTTAAGATATCTCATTCTTATACAAAGGTTTCGAATATTTTTAATCCAAATAAAAAAATGTTGTAATAACGAAATAGCAAAATACATATTTTCTTTTTACACAAACATTACAAACCTAAAAATATGCAGTTTAATCCAGATAAAAATGTATCTTTTTTTCTTATTTTGTTTATTTTTTTTTTTTACGTTTTTTTTTTATTTCGAAAATACAAAAAAAAAAAAATTACCATATTGTTTTTTTTTTTTATAAAGAGCAATTTGACAATATAATTTTTTATGAGATTATTTGCTTGTTTTTATATCGTCATATTTGAGATAGTTGTTTTGTTAAGCAAGATATTATATCTGTAGTAAATGGCAAATATTTGCAAATCGTTTATTATTTAGCACTGGTTGACTTTAGCACTATTTAAACATCAGATACATTTTTTACAATTTCAACATAAAATATTTTATATTCAAATATAAGCATTGACTAAAACGTAATAACACAGATAAATAAAAGATTTATAGATAGGAAAATTTTTATCATAGAAAAGTATAATCGCACTATAAGGGCATTGAGATATATGAAAGAATAATAAAAATGTTGAAATCAATTTCGGTATAGGCTAATAAGTTGTAAAGTAGTCGATACTTAGACACTCTAATCGAACTCTAACGGAGCGGGAGTAATCAACTCAAAGCCGCCAAAGATATAGAATCGCTGCAACTCGCACATGTCCCACCGCAGCGATACTAGGTCTAAGACCACTTGAACTTGCTATCAAATTTAGATAGAGAAGCACACTCGTTCGCCAAGCAACAAGAAAGACAAAACACCCTACGGTTTATGCCAAACACTTTTATCTAAATGGGCTGATGGAACACAACTCAGAACAATGCCCAGAGACGACATGATTATGAGGCACAATTTCGTTGGTCTGATAAAAAGTTTTGGAAGTCTGAAAAGACTTATGATATCAAACCACATGCCATTAAATGTTACTTGGATTCTCAAAAAAAAAAAAAACATGAAAGAACGCTGAAGTCGAGTATGCTCGACTGCAAGATACCCTGTACCCAATCTTTATGTACCGTAAGTTAAGTCCTATCTTTGAATATACCTTATTGTATTGGATTTTTAAACAAAAACTTGAAAAATGGGGTAAATTTGTATGGGGCTATACCTAAAATTTTGTTGGTCCTACCTATATTGTGATATTTTACTGGGACTATCATAGACATAATTTATACTAAATTTGAGCTTCCTAGAATAAAAAACAATGGCGTTTTTATGCAAAAACCCCAAATTTTTGGGGTACATTAATATGGGGGTACCCCTTAAAATGGGTCTAGAGAAAAACCGTTTGCAAGTGAAAACTTGACGGCTCTGGAGAGTCTAAGTTTCAAATATGTTGGCCCTATCTCTTATAGTCTCCGAGATAATCTCTCTCATACGGCATACAGCATGACAGACAGACGGACGGACGGACAGACAGACATAGTTAGTTCGACTCCCCTTCCAATGCTGATCAAGAATATATATACTTTATAGGGTCTATCTTCACCAATATCACTAGCCTAGATATTAGACGAAGAGTTACTCTGGCTAACCGATGCTACTTTGATCTCGGTAAGCAAACGCGAAGTAGAGTCTTATCCAGAACAACGAAAATCAAACTCTACAAGACGCTGATTATCTCAGTCCTGATGTATGGCGCAGAAACATGGGTCATGTCAGAGGCTGACAAATCGGCGTTGGGTACATCTTTGGTCCTGTCAAAGTGGACAACGAGTACCGTATTCGCATGGATCACTAGCTGTACCAGCTATATAACGATATAGTCAGACGCGCTAAGTATAAACGATTGCACTGGGCTGGTCTCGTGCTTCGAATGGATGAAGAAGTTCCAACAAGAACGGTGTACGACAAAAACATGAACGAAATCAGAGGGCACGACAGCGGGGACGACCACCGCTGCGTTGGAAGAATCAGGTCCTGGAGGACGTTCGGAGGATAGAGATCCAAAATTGGTATCGAGCAGCATTGGACCACATCAGCTGGATTAATAACCTAAGTGTTGCCCACGCGTGTAATTAGCTGTAACGGCCACACGCATACATAAAATTTTATTTCGCCACGTATATGAATTCGAGATTCAAAAACGATCTGGGTATTCATAGATCTTTTCCCATGTATTTAAAGCCAAAGATTTAAAAATGGATATGAAACATTTTTTAAAGGATTGTTCTCGAGATATCCTCAAAAACCGGGTTTTTGGACTTTTTACGTTATTACTAAAAAACAGGTTTTTGAGGATATCTCGAGAACGATCATTAAGAATGATCATGGCCATTTTTGGAATCTACGGCCTAAAATACATGGGAATAGATTTATGAGAATCCAGAACCATCGACAAGATCAAAATTTGTAAAATAGTGTAATTGACGACGAAATCGCCGACTATGAGAAAAAATCACTCGCTTGAGACCGTCTTTTGTGGTGAAAGCAACAACAATTTTGGCTTGACACCGACTGGTGTTACTGGTGAGCAAATAGTAAATAAAACTGTTTTAAAAAGGAAACAAGGAAAAACGTTAACTTTGGTGGAACCGAAGCTGAAATACCCGTCACACGAATTTTTAAGAGTTTAGTTAAAAAATAAGTATCAAATTTTAAGCTTAAAATACAAATATCACAATAATTTTCTTGAAAATATCAGACAATGAGAGGTAAATTTATATAGGGCTATACGTTATAATGGCCCGACCCGTTACATATCGGTGGTGTGTACATAGGATGTGTTCTTACGCAATTTGAAGTAAATACATTCATAAATACTACCTATTTTCAAACAAAACATGCATACATAATTTCTATTTTTATACAAAAATTTGAAAATGAACGGTAAGTTTGTATGGGGCTACACCTCACAGTAGGCGTGCCATTCTGAATTTGACATACAAATTACCTAGGACTGAGAAAAGCTTAAGTTTCGAGTTTCATCTCAATATCTTTAAAACTGAGCGAATGAATCACCTCGCATCCGACAGACGAACGGACATAGCTACATCGACTTGTCTCATCCAGCTGATCAAGAATATATATACTTTATGGGAACTACGGCGTCTCCTTTAATGCGTTACAAACTTTCCAACAAACTGAATATACCCGTTTAGACTATGTGTAACAAGTATAAAAAACAACTACGAAATTCACTTGTAATATAAAATTCAACATTTATCAACACGTATAAACTATATCTCCTATGGTGTACAATATATTCTATATTATTTAGTTATTGTTGTTTTTTGACTACCTCTAATAACAGGTTTTATTTGTATCCCAGCGAAATTAAATTAGTTCTATTTTGTTTAATTCGCAATTTTAATTTAGTCATGTTCATTCTCGTCGTATTCTCCCCTATATTTATGGAGACTTTATATGATTTTTGACACAATCTGGCGTGACTCAAAAAACTTTTCTTCACTTGAAATCTCAAGCCACTTGCTTGGTTCGTTTTTCTTTAAAATCACCTTCTTCACAAATAGAAAGAAAGTGTAAAGACAATTTAAACGAGACAGAACTTAAGATACGCAACTTAATTGTCTATATTATAGAAGGCTAAGTGTGTGTTTGTGTGTGTGTGTGGCACATGAGTGTGTTTGTTTATAAAGAAAACGTTGCGTATACTTGACATTAATGAGCACTCAACTGCTGTGCTGCGTTACAGAGCAATACTTAAGTGCACTCTCAGCTACAGACCGAGAAAATCGTAGGCATTTTTTCGCATCACTTCAGAACAGAACAGATTGAGGCTGGCATTTCTTCAAAACACCTCCAACTCAATTTGGTATTTCATGGAAGAAGCTGTCCAATTAGTTGCTTTTGTATTGTTTTTAATTCAGTCAGCCGAGAGTTTTCTTTTCAAATCATTTTGAAGTGCGAAAATCTAAAACTAAAGAAAAAAAACAAAAACAATTTTACTCGAAAGTAAAATTTAGAAATTGTTTCTTGTTTCTATTTTTTTCATGCCAAGGGATACATTTAGGGGGTTCACATTGTGCCGAATAATGTTAACACCTTTGCCATTCTCTGTTTGCCTTAAGCAATTAAAGTAATTAAGTTTAAATTAAATAAATTTAAGTGTTAAATGAAAATCAGAGTAATGGAACAAAATAGAACAAAATGTGTTGATTTGATAAGTTTGCACTTGCTACTTCAAATTTTCATTTCAATTACAAATTAATTTCACTAAAATTCTTTAATTAAATTTAAAACGATTTGTCCCTTATTTAAATTAAACAAATTTAAGTTTACAAAGTTTGTTCTTCACTTAAGCAGAAAGTTTTCTATGTATTTCGAAAGTTGAAAACTAAAATTTACGCTTAAAAATCTTTCTTTTGTGTGGAGAAAAAGTTCATGGAAAAATAGTTGGAAAATTTGACTTGTGTCTTAATTTTTAGATATTTAAATGGTTTTTTTATTTTAATTTTTTTTTAAAAAAAAGCTATTTAAAAAAAAAAACAAGAATAGTTTATGTGTGATCATTAGTGGCTTAAATACATTTATAAATATATATTCGAAAATAATTACTTTTTTAAATTTGTTCGAAAATAATCGATAAGTTTGTATGGGGACTATTGGATTATTGGATGTCATTAGAAGTGTTTTTACCCAAATTTGAGTGAATATTCTCATAAATAATACCTATTTTTATACAAAAATTCGAAGGTGGGCGGTAAATTTATATGGGGTCTATAGCTATAAAATGGGTGTGGCAGCTTGGATTTGACATTCGATGACATTAGAAGTATTTTTACCAAACTTGGAGTGACTACATTCATAAATTATAACTATCTTCATAGAAAAAATCCGAAAAAAATGGTAAGTTTGTATGGGGGCTATACCTTAAAATGGGCGTGGCACTTTGATTTTGAGAAAAGCTTAAGTTCCGAGTTTCAGGTCCATATCTTTAAAACTGAGCGAATGAAACGACCAAAATTTCAGCTCGCGCAGGAGCAAGGAGATAGACGGACATAGCAAGATCGACTCTTCTAGTCAAGCGAATCAAGAATGTAAATAATTCATAGGGTCCATGATGCCTACTTTCATGCGTTACAAACTTTCTGATAGACTCAATATACCTGTTTCACACTATAGAGTCCTGCATCGAATTACTCGACAATAATCGAGTCTTACTCGAGCCGATGACTCGAATAACGTTTCGACTTAGCTCATATTTACACTCGAATAAACGAGTACTCTCCAAATCGAGTATCCGTAGTTTCGGTTATCCAACGGAAGTTAATCATTTCGTTCGATTATTCGATCTTTTGAATCATTATACCCGCCACACATAGTGTGAAGGGTATTATCAGTTTGTCGGAAAGTTTGTAACACATTAAAGGAGGCATCGGAGACCCCATAAAGTATATATATTATTGATCAGCTCGAAGAGACGAATCGATTTAGGCATGTCCATCTGTCTGTCTGTCCGTCCGTCAGTTGCAATGCCTTTTTCTCGGAAAGTTTTATAGATATTGACCTGAAACTTTAAACTTAAGCTTTTTGTGTTCCTAGGCAGTCTGTATGTCAGAACCAAAGTGCCACGCCCACTTTTAGATATAGCCCCATATAAAATAGATATAGCCCCAATGAAAATAGTTATTATTTATGAATGTTTTGACTACAAATCGGGTAAAAACACTTTTAATCCAATATCCATCCATCCAATATCAGAAGAAAGGTGCCACGCCCATTTTAAGATATAGCCCCATACAAATATCGATAAAAGCACTTTAATGACATCCAATTTCAAAAGAAAGGTGCCACGCCCATTTTTTTATACGGCCCCCATACAAACTAAACTAAAATCACTTCTACTATTATCCTATGAATATGCTTCCGATATGACAAGGATAGAGCCACTATAACATACAGTCCCTTACAAACTCACCTTCTATTTTTTTTATTTTTCAAGAAAATGAATAAAGTTTCGTGTGGCGGGTATTTGAGCTTCGGTGCTTCCGAAGTTAACGTTCTTGCTTGTTTTTTGTTTTACTATTTTGAATAGACATGGGATTTTGTCTTTGCCCGTCGCGAACCTTTGATTAAATCGTGTTTTTGGGACACCACATGCCACACAGCTCGTGAAACAATCGACATGTTGAAGGATGAATTTGGTGAGTAGCTTATCTCTCGAATATATATACAAGTGTTTTATTCGATTTAAAAAAAAAAAAAACTACGATTAAAAAATCACCCGTTATAATTTTAATAAATGGTAGAACTAAAGCGGAATCGAGTATCCGATCAACTTAATCGAGTATCCGTCCCGATTTGAGTTGAAGTTGACATACTCGAATTTAAACGACTCGAGTCGAGTTTATCATTTGCCTAGTAGTAGACTTAGAGTTACTCGATTCGTTTTTTATTTCGAATATTCTTTTAAACCGTTTTCGCATAGTTGTGCAGGTCTATTAAATGTTGCCACAATTCCCCATTTGTGTTTTGCTCAATGAAACGCGAACTAAACACGTGATTCAGTTGATTGAGTTTAGATAAAAATGAAAAGCTTAGTCTATTCAGATTCAAAAATATAAATCTTAAAAGCATTTTCAGTTACTTAATTATACATATATATTTTAAGGAATTGTTTGAAATAATTCGTTTCAAAATTCCATGCTAAACGGTTCAATAACATAGGTCAACAGGGAAAATGATTCAAGCATCGGACTAGGCTTATCTGATAGATTTTTAAACACGTGGAGATTTTAAGGAAAATGGGTTTTAAAACTCTCGATGTGATGGAACATTTTTAATGCCACATTCATATTCAGCTATTTAAAGTATATAAGATAAGCCTAGTCGGATGCTTGAATCAAATTCAAAAACTTTATTATGTAGCATGTCACAGAATTCGCGATCGGTTCCCTCTTGTTGCCGCTAAAGTCTTCAATTTCAAATTAATTTAAGTTAAAATATTTAAACATTGACGATATACAGCTTACTTTTTCACAGCACAAAATTGGAAGAGATGTTAAACATTTGAGCATTTCCACTCGTTTTAAAAAAAGTTAAACTTGTCGATTTCGAAAGTAAGTATTCTTCATTTCGTGTGTGTTCGAATCGTTTTTATATCGATTTTATTTTAATTCGTAAACGTTTATTTATCAATTTGTTTACTACGAAAATCCAAGCAGCATGGAATTTTTAATACGTGTACTGTGCATGCGTTATGTCGAATCCAGAACTGGTCGTTTGCATTTCAAATCCTTTTTTCATAGTTTGCTAGGTAATTTAAATCAATATTACGAACACCAAATCAATCCGAAAAAATTTTATCTTATTGTTAGTTGAAATGTAGAGAAAGTCAAACATTTGTATACCCTGAAAATGTAAGTTACAAGAAGAAGAAGCCCTGATGGACCCTATAAAGTATATACATATATTTTAGATCAGCATTGAGAGTCGATCTAGCTATGTCTGTCCGTTCTTTCGTTTCGTCCGTCCGTCTGTCCTGCTGTCTGCCGTATTAAAACGATTATCTCGGAGACAATAAAAAGTTAGGGCCACCATATTTGAAACTTATACTCTCCTGACCTGTCAGTATTCACTTACAAGCGGCCCCATTTTAACGGGTACATCCAAAGCTACCTTTTGAATTTTGGATTTTGCATAAAATTTTTTTTTTTTCTTATTGAAATAAATAAAATATTAAATTTAAGGAAGGACCAAAAACAAATTTTGATATAGTCCCCATTTTTTTTCAGTTTTTGTATGAAAATCCAATGCAAAAAAGTATAGTACTAAGATGAGACATAACTTGCAGTGTATCCTCGTCTTCAGGTAAGATTGAAGTCAATAGTCTGATACAAACCAGTTTAAACACAATAAGTACAGAATAATAAATATTTTCTAGAGAAAAAAATTAAAATAGTAGTGACTTTGTTGGGGAGTATAAGTTATAGTGGACTTATCCTTATAAAATCAGTAGAGTAAATATAGGTTGGTATTAGATGTGTTTTACTTATTTTGAAGTGAATACGATCATAAATACTTACTATTTTCACACTAAAATTACAAAATAGGCGGAAAATTAGTAAGGGGCCTATACCTAAAAATGGGCGTGGCACCTTCGTTATGACATTGAATGGCAATAGACATGTTCTTACCAACTTGAAGTGAAAAGATTCATATTTAGCAGCTTTTTTCATACAAAAATTCGAAAATGGCCGACAAGTTTGTATGGGAGCTACACCTTAAAATGGGCGCGGCACCTTGAGTTTGTCATTGGATAATATTAGATGTGATTTTACCTAATTTGGAGTGAATACATTTCTAAATAATAACTATTTGTATACAAAAAGTCGAAAATAACTGGTTGATTTGTATGGGGCTATATCTAAAAATGAGCACATTCATTTTCATACTTGATTTAGTCGTTGGAGACAAAAACTTAAGTTTCAAATTTCAGCTTAATATCTTTTAAACAGACCGAATGAATTGCGAAGAGACAAATAGATGGACGGACCAAAAGACGGATATGGCTAAAGCGATTCGTCTCGTCGAACTGATCAAATATATATAAAGTGTGGTTAAATTTCAAGGGCCGATGTTGAATGTGAACCACACCTAAACGTCAAGATTTTTCCTGCATTTCTTTTGACATTTCTCAACTTCAGACTAACTAAATTTGAACCATGGAAAGATACACAATCGAGCAACGCGTTAAAGTTATTCAGGCCTATTATGAAAATGGGCGTTCAAATCAAAATGCATATCGTTCAATTTAATCGTCCAAATGTGCGTACAATCGGAAAAATCGTTCTAAAATTTGAGCAAACCGGGTCTGTAGGAGATGTGAAAACACCAGTTCATGCTCGTACAGCTCGTACTGCAGAAAATATTGCTGCTGTTCGCGATAGTGTGGCGAAGAGCCGTCCACCTCAACTCGGCGTCGTGCCCAACAATTGCACCTCTCACGCTCGTCGTTGATAAATATTATGCAGAAAGACTTGCATTTACACGCTTACAAGGTTCAATTGACTCAAGAACTAAAGCCTCTTGACCATTTCAAGCGTCGTCAATGGTCAGAATGGTGGCAAGAAATTGCAACAGTGGATGATCAATTTTCGAAGAAAATCATCTTCAGTGGTGAGGCACATTTTCACCTCAGTGAATTCGTCAATAGCAGAATTGCCGCATTTGGGCGAATTCAAGAGTGATTGTCGAAAAACCAATGCATCCACAAAGAGTAACTGTTTGGTGCGGTTTATGGGCTGGCGGCATCACAGGGCCGTACTTCTTCGAAAATGAGGCTGGCCAGGAAATTACTGTGGCTGGTGTTCGCTATCGTGAGATGATAACAAACTTTTGTGGCCTGAATTGGAAGATATGGATGTGGACGATATGTGATTTCAACAGGACGGTGCCACTTGCCACACAACAATGGCTCTTTTGCGCGAAAAATTTGATGGCCGAATAATCTCACGTCGCGGCGATGTCAACTGGCCGCCAAGATCATGAGATTTGACACCGTTGGACTTCTTTCTTTGGGGTTATTTGAAAGAAAAGGTGTACGCCAATAAGCCAACAACAATTCAAGAGCTAAAGGATGAGATAATTCGGCTCATTAACGACATTGAACCTCAATTATGCCTCAGTGTCATCGAAAATTTAGACCATCGGATGGACGTGTGCCGCCGAAGCCGTGGCGGCCATTTGGCCTATATTTTTGTTCCATACATAATTGAGTCATACCAATATATCATAATAAAAAGAAATGTCAATAATTTCCTAAATAATGCGTGTTTTATTCAAAATCAACATCGGCCCTTGAAATTTAACCACCCTTTACTTTATGGCGTCTACGATGCCTCCTTTAATGCGTTACAAACTTTCAGACAAACTGATAATACCCTTCACACTATGTGTGGTGGGTATAAAAAAGATCTGAAAGTTGTGTACATGGTGAAATTTTTGGACCGAAATGCAAATCACTAGTAGCATGCCAGAGTTTCTTAGCCACAATAACTAAACACTTATGCAAAATGTGCTGCATTTAGTATAACATTTTGCATAATATTGCACAATGTTAAACGTAAAAAGCAAATTTGAAATGTACTTTTACGATATACGAGTACATAAGTAAAACCGCATACGCAATGTCAGATTTCTAAATTGATTAATGTCAGCACAGGATTCGACAGCAGCTGCAGTGTAGCAACCGCAGACACTGGGCAACGGAAGTTAGTTGTAGAAAAGCAATATACGTGCATGCGGTATTCCATACAGATTTTGTGTGCAAAAAGAGCTAAGTGCACCTAACGAGAATGCGATATGAGATGAGATATTCACTTACCGATTAGATGGACAGCAACGGCAGGCGGCATGACGAAAATACCGACAAGTAAATCGGCAACCGCTAAACTCATTACAAAGCAATTGGTGACAGTCTTGAGGCGACGAGTCGTGATGACTGCCAAAATGACAAGCGTATTCCCGATAATGGTGATGACAATGAAGGTGCAGAAGACCGCAATCAAGCAAATGCCCTGCCACGAGAGGGATGAGATCATAAAAGTGGGCCCATTCGGCAGCTGCCGCAGATTCGTTGTAATGACTGAATGAGGTAGCTGATGGCGTTGCTGATGATTCCAACGATTCGTTGAAGCGCTGCCGCTGCCATTGCTAATGCTGCTGCTGCTGATAATTGTATGTGTGGGCGGCAACATTGATGATGTTGTCGTCGTTGTCGTCGTCGCCGTTGTTGTTGTCGTCGTCAGCGTTGACGTTGCAGTCGATAGTAACGAGCGATTGATGATGCTATTCGATTCGAGAAAATCCTCATAAACAATGGAGATATTTTCCTGTGAACCGAGTACGACGGAAGCGAGGGATGAGGTGGCCACGTACATCAGTGATGCTTGGCTGAGATTGTAATTGTTGTTGTTGTTGCTGCTGCTACTGCTGCTGTTGCTTGTATTGTATGAAAAGCTATTAACGCTGTTGTTGCTGCTGACAGCCATAGATGATAATTCCGTTGCTGTTATTCGTTTTGTTATCCTTGATCCTGCTGCTTCGTTTGCTGTTGTTGCTGTTGGTGCTCTTGTTATGGGAATGTTTATAGTAGATTTTGTTTGCATAGAATTGGCAACTTTAACGGCGAAATTGTTATTTTCGCTTATGTCGTCGTCGGAATTTAAAACTGTAACCGATGTTGTCATGGCTTTTCATTGGTTTTGCTTTTAGACGTTATTGCTTTCCTAAGGACTGCTTTGTTTCACAAAATCAAATAAATGCTTTTCTATCTGTTCATAGAGATTATTCTTCATGAGTTTATTAAGCTCTGAAATAAAAGAAAGATAGAAAGAGTGTCATAAATCAGATTAGCTTCAAATCATGTAATTCAGTGTGTCTTGTTGTTGTCCGTCTGTCTGTCTGTGTGACTGTTCGTCTGAAAATTTATTACTATCCGCTTTCATTTTGTATTACAAAACATTTTTTACGATTTTCATAATCAACATTCCAAAAGCTTCTGAAGAGTCTTAATATTGATTTCCGTTCAAGTTTCATTTGTTTCTATTCGGTATATACGATCAAAAACTTCCATAAAATGTATTTTAAAATTCATTCATAAAAGTATAATCGTAAACATTCACCTTCAATAAATAGTTCAATGGAACCAAATGGTTCGCATTTCAATAAAATAAACATTTGTAAGTATTTTTTTTTTTTGAATCGAAAATAACATTTTTAATTATATAATGTTTTTGCATTTACTATTCTAAGTAATAAAAAATATTGTTTTTTGTATTATTCTTATTTTTAAGTTTTAAGTTTTAATGTTATTTTTTTTATAATTTCCAGGTTAATGAAAAAATGTTATTTTCCCAAGTTTTATATATGGGAAATTCCAGGAGCTTGGCAGTACCATTAAATATTATCTCATTAAAAAAAAAAAAAATACGGGACTTCTTATAATTTTCTTCTTAAAAAGAAAGCTGAAGAAATAAGGATTTATTTTATGTATGTTAGGAAAAAGGTGGCCAAGTTCCCTAAAAAAATCATTTTAAAAATATTTTTGAATTTTTTTTTTTTTGTTTAAAATTTTAATATTTTTTTTCATTCTAATATTAAATTAAACTGTATTAAATTTACTATGTTGCCAGTAATTTTTATTAAAATCCATCGAACAATTTCGAAAATATTGATTTATAAAAAAAAAAGCATTATTGGTTTTTTCAAAATTTTTCAAAATCCTTTTACGCTTAAAATTATCACACCTGGAACTATTATTTACCAAAGTTTTAACAAAATCGGAGACCCACTTGCAAAAAAATTTTATTTTATTTGTGTTACAATAATTTTTTTTTCATTTCGGGATAGCAAACTCGTATATAAAGTGTAGTAAAAGAAAATAATAACTTTTTTAATAGATATTTTTATTAATCTGTATCAGCACGATCCAGTTACTGTAGGTCGCGTTAAAAAGATGATTTTGGTATCATTTTTTTCATTTTTCATTTTTTTTGGCAGTTTTGCTCAGGCACAAGCCAGGATTCTGAGTATGTGAACAGTGATTATGGTCCTCATACTGTATTAGCCAATAAGCGCAATTTGCATTTCGTTGATTCCATTTCGGCAGTTTCGATATCAAAGCTGCCAATAAAATCAACAAGTCTTACTGAAACCGATCTTGAGAAAGGTTGCTATGCCTATATACTATATACGGCCAGCCAAGAAGACTTTGTTTTAATTTGGTGAAATTGGCAAGGAATCATATACTATGAACTCATTTCTTGAAACTGTATCAACAGGACAGAGGACAAGAACACATCAAAAATTTGGTAATTAAAATAAAAAACTTTAAAAGAAGCAACTTCATAAGAAGATTAATTATTTTCCATCAGGATAACGCCAAGCCAAACAATAGTGACTCGCCAGGAGCGCAGGGCGCTAGTTCTTGTCCTTGGCAAACGGCTTTGCTGGTGAAAAAATCCTTTTTAATTAAAAATGGCAACCATTCGTTGAACAACACGGTTCATATTTGGCCTTAGTTGATTCATACAAACAAGTTCTTGTTTACTACGCCTTACATTTCTGTGTCGAGAAGGGCAGATGATCCATGTTCCTATCTATTTTGGAACCAGAGGCAATTAGTCTTATCTGAAAACGCTCTCTAAATATCCGAACACATTATTATTTTCCGGACATGTGCTCTTTTGTTTTTGTTTAATCCTCCTAAAAAACTAGCTAGATTAAAAAAATATTTCAACATATAAAAAAATACCTACAATATATTTCGAAAATAGTGACAAACTAGACAGAAATATAAATACTTAATTTGTAGATAATTATACAACAAAATGTACAACACGGGTAACTACAAAAGCCCAATTACCAGCCATTTGATTAATTGAAGACAAAAATACAATAATGTTTACAATAATTAACTACATTCATATATATATTATTTTTCAGTTATTTATGGTAGTGAATCACTGACAAACATCATTAAAATAAAACATAATTTAATATCAAAGTTTAAAATAATTTGCACATTCACTCCAATATAATAAATACATAAATTAAATAATGATCGATAAGGAGTTCAAATTGAAATTAATGAATAATTCGATAAGCCTAATTATCAAAATAAAACAATGTATGCAAAAAAAACAATAAAAAACTTTAATTTCGGTGAAACCGAAGCTTAAATACCTGTCAAACGAATTTTAAAATAGTTTTTGTGTGATCATCAGTGGCTTAAATAGATGGTACAAGCCAAGTTTGGCCACAAAATATGAATATATTTTCATACAAAAAACTAAAATATCGGTTGTTGATTCGTATGCCTAAAAATTGGCGTGGCAACAGACAGACGGACATGGTTAAATCGATTTGTCTCGTCGAGCTGATCAATAACAAACATATTTACTTCGTGAGGTCTCAGATGCTTTCTTTAATACAACAAACTTACCGAAAAACTTCAAATATATGTGGCGGGACTAATAATTGTTAAAATAAAACTTTTAGTAATTTGAGAGAGTTATGGGTAATTTTTATCACTTAAACGTACCAAAGGCACTTTCGGCGGTTTTTACAAAATCTGACAACAGTTTTTGTGTACGGAATAAATCTTTTGCCAAGGAAATGGCTATGGTGATCAAACTACTTCAGATAAAACTGTTGTTAAGTGGCACAAAAGTTCAATAAACGCCAAAAACGAGTTAAAGTCGGAAAACGACTCAGACAACCATCAACTGCTACTGATAAAAGCCACGCAAAGAGAATCAAAAATTTGGTGCTTACAAACGTTTTATTTGAATATTGATCTATTGAACACACCTCGTAGATTGGCCTTTAACAATGCTATGTTGATGAGAACGTTGTTACTGATCAGTAATGATTTTTCAAAACAATTTCGGGATGGTACTCAATAATTTGCAATTTCGGATTTGTTCCACTTTTTATTAAAAGGAAACAATATTTTAAATGTTAACTGTTTTTCTCTTAAATATTTGTTTACGCAAAAGTTTTTTTTTAATAAATCGTTTATTTGCCACAAAAATGCAGAGAGTGGCTCGATGAAAAAGTAGTCGGCAAATATTGTATTCGACCAAAACCAAAAACATGAAAATAATAACCGAAAAATGACAACTTCAGACCTGGCAGACCAAAACAACTACGCCGCAATCGTTATTTACAGACTTTCGCCACGACTTTATTTCGTAGGAATTAACAAGAAGACAAATATTGTATATGAATGGCATAAGCCTTTATGGAACATACATAGTAATATGTTCACATATGAAGTACATAAGTTTATATGTACTATATAGTATATACTCGAATATAAATGAATGGTCATACCCCATGCATCGTTGAGTTTAATCTTTTAGGATCGTTGCTATATTTGCAGCGAAAGAAAAATACACAATTTCGTTATAAATTGTGTGGTATTTCATACAAATTTGTTTTTTTAAATTGAAATTTCGTTTTTTATTTATATTAAAGCATTTTTTATAGTGCAATGTGAGCGAGTTTTCTCTTGCAACGAAACGAATAACTTAAAATATGCAGCTAAATATATAACTTCACTACAAATTCTTAGTAGAGAAAGGACTTACAAATGATTTTAACTTTTCAAAGGCGGACAAGGAAAGTTAAGATCAGTTAACACATTTTGATGATGAAGAAATGGAGTTATTATGCAGCCATTGCCAAGCGTAGGAAACAGTCAAGTTACAGACAAGATAAATATTTTACGTGACCAGACCACACTGGTCACAAATACAATTTTTTTGGCCGAAATTCAATTTTTTTTATTATGTACCGAAAAGGGTATATTAAGTTTGTGCGAATATATGTAACAGACAGAAGGAGGCTTGATAGACCTTATAAAGTATATATATTAGGGCGGGTCGTTAAAAATTTTTTTCGAATTTAGGACGCTAATAGGGCTCAAAAGCTGGGTTCACATATCCAGAATGTGGGTTCACAAACCGATTGCTGTAGGACGATGCCTTCCGTCTGCGCATTGACGATGAAAATTGAATTTATCAAAAATTTTCGATTTTCATCGTCAATGCGCAGACGGAAGGCATCGTCCTACAGCAATCGGTTTGTGTACACAAATTCTGGATATGTGAACCCAGCTTTTGAGCCCTATTAGCGTCCCAAATTCGAAAAAAGTATTTAACGACCCGCCCTTTTCGGCACTAGGACGGGGCGCTTATAGGGCGGGACGCTAATAGGGCTTAAAAGCTGTGTTCACATATCGAGAATGTGGGTTCACAAACCGATTGCTGTACGACGATCCCTTCCGTCTGCGCATTCACGATGAAAATTGAAAATTTACATACAATTTTCGAGCGTAGAGCAATCGGTTTGGGTACACAAAGTCTGGATATGTGAACCCAGCTTTTGAGCCCTATTAGCGTCCCAAATTCGAAAAAAAAATTTTAACGACCCGCCCTAATATATATTGTTGATCATCATTGGAAGTAGAGTCGAATTAGCTTTGTCTGTCTGTCTGTTTGCTGTATTTGAGAGATTATCTCGGAGACTATAAGAGATAGGGCCAACACTTAGACTCTCCTGAGCCATCAAGTGTGCACTTGCAAACGGTTTTTCTCTAGACCCATTTGAAGGGGTACCCCTCATACACATTTACCCCAAAATATTGAGTTTTTTGCATAAAAACGGTTTTTATTTTAGGAATAGTCCCCATACAAATGAACCCCAAAATGTTGGGTTTTTGCATAAAAACGTCATTGTTTCTTATTCTAGAAAGTCTAAATTTAGTATAATTATGCCTATGATAGTCCCAATTAAATATTGCAATATGGTTAGCACCAAAACAATTTACCCCATTATTTGAGTTTTTGTATGAAAGTCCAATGCAATAATGTATTTTAAAAAGATAGGACTTAACCTAAGGTACATAAAGTTTGGCCACAGGGTATCATGCAATCGAACATACTTGACGTCACCGTTTTTTCTTGTTTTTGTGTGATTTCGTGAGGTAACGTCCTAGGCAAGTCTACCGTGAATGTTTCTGTGTTTAGTGGAATAAAAGTATAACGAATTGCTATAGATATTAGATATTAACTATTTCTGCATCCTTCTGCCCCTTTTCCAAAAATGCACTTTTATTATGCAATATAGAGCTCTGCCATGCTTGAAAGACAGATACCCTTGCAGATTGGGTGTTCAAAAAAAACTAATGCGAATCTTAATAAAATAAATCAATAGATTTTTATGATCAGAAATTTTCATATTTTTGAATAACAATTTCATGCGAATATGAAATAAAAATTTAGAAGTTTCAAAATTTCTGCCAACAAACTGCCTCAATATATATGAAAAATATATTCTTGGTACCCGATATCATCGACAGTGAAAGTTAGTCAGAGGACCAGCATTTTTTTTATAAAAATGATAGTCGCTCGATTGCAAGACAAAAATAGCTGAATAAATAATATAAATGACGTTTTTTTGCAAAGCAATGGATTCTTCACATCTACTAATATTTAGCATTTTCCCTGATAAGAAGCTGATCAAGTTTCCATCAGAGGTGATCAATCTTTTAGTATCACCTACGTTGCCTAATTTTGAAAATGATAAAGACGACGATGACGATATTGTTACGGAACTTGATGCAGATCAATTTGTAAATTTATTTACTTAAAAGTAAAATAATAAAAATTTCCATAATTTTTCGATTGGTTCGTGTTCTGCGCATTTTAAGGTGGACATTTGTGGAGCATGGAGGTGGGGATTGAAAATTTATTCATATAGACCGTTATCTGGATTATCAACGCGTAAAGTTTTAATTATTTAAATTATTATGGCTAGTAAACTGTATAAGACAAGAGGGTTACATGGGCGGCGAGAGTGGGCGTGGCCTACTTGGTACACGCTGTATCTGTCAAATGTACAAGCTTGTAGGTAAGTTTATTTTGCGAATTTCTGCCAAAAAATTTGAATTTGGGACCAGTGTGCAGAATAACGACTTAAGATACATTTCTACAGATTATTTTTAATTTAACGATTTAACAACTAAGTCAACTTTAAGTAAAATTTAAAATAAATAAATAAAATGCAGCAAAGACAACTAAAAATTATATTTAAGAACGCGGCATACATTTTGATTAACTTCCTAAAAAAAAAAAATGAAATGAAAAATTGTTGAAATTTTTTGTATGCAAAATGGTGATTTTATTAAAAATTTTATGAGTTCACTTGACGAAATTAGCGGCATAAAAATATATTGCAGCAAGGACTCAGTCTGCTTCAGACAAGGACAATGAAACGCAGCATGAAGTATTTGAAGCTCAGACAGTGAAGTAAGTTGGCTGCCAACTGCTGGGTTCTGAATAAAAAAACAAGCCAAAATGAATATTTCGTAATGTTACGTAACGTTACATGGTGTTACCTAACGTTATAGAATGTGTTATGCCAATTTACACATAAGTTATTCCAATTTCTTTACATGCCCACTTTCCAATGTCACGCCCACTCAAGAGTCAAAGCGTCGAAAAGATATTCGCGCTCGCTGCCAATTTTATTCGCACCATTTTTAGCAAATTGTGCACTTTTAACATTTTTCTTCTTCGTTTTTAATTACGTTTTTGAAAAACGAGGCACCAAAAAGGCAAGACTTAGGATTGATATTTATCAATATTTCGCCATGACTTGGCGCCTAAAAAGAATTTCCTCTTTGAGAAATCGTATAAAATAGTACAATATAAGCACTTTTGTCATTACTACTTATTATGTTTTTTTTTAATTGACGATTTTATTTTTTTTTTTTTTTTTGTTTTTATTAGTTTTGTTTCGACTTTCTGTTCACTTTCAGTTGAAGTTTTTATTGCCAAGCCCAGAAATGACGCAAATACAGTACAATTCAAAAACGACAAAAATAACTTTACCAGTTTTGGAGATATCCTTTAAAATCTGTTTTAAACGACAATTTTCAGGTGAAAGTGCGGAGGGTCAGATTTGACTTTTGACCTATGATTCGGGAACATCTTAGAATACTTATAAAAATTGACGCTCCCAATATATATGCTCCTTTTATGAACTCCAATATTGTGTAAACACTTGGGCTGTATCAAACCGATGGCGACTGCTCCATTGTATTCAACTTTCTTTATTGTATAAAAGTTGATCAGCATTTTTACTTAAGCGATTAAAACTTCTTTGTTTCAAACCAATTTAACACAAAATTTGATTATTTTCTTCCCAAAAGATTATATGTTAAGGCCAATTTAAACCAGAAGAGCAGACTTCGTTTTCACTAGAGATTTATAAGGAAGAATTGAGAAGTCTTTGGCATTCGGTAAAAGAGGCTTATGATAATTTAATGTGCAATCCTTGTGAAGATTTAGATGTCGATCTGATAAAAACCAGAAAGGCCGTGTGTTTTGGCAAATACCTGTCTTGTGGGTCTTTACTCGACTTAACGTGTGAACTGGTAGGTGACAAAGCTGAATATTCAAAATCTTGTGGTAGCGAAGAGACTCCAATAGTGTCACATAACATTTCTTTACCCCCATGTGACACACACTTGTTTAATGGTGTTTTTAGTTCATGGCCAAGTTTTCGTGACATGTTCACGGCCATCTATAAGTCTAATACTAGACTACAACCAGAGGAAAAGTTGTATCACCTGAAACAGAAAACTAGTGGTGAAGCTCGTAGAAATTGTCAATAGATCTCCGCTGACCAATAATGGTTTCGAATTGGCTTGGCAGAATCTAAATGACAGATACGAGAATAAACGTGTGTTAGTGAATACTCAACTCAAAGCATTGTTTAATTTAGAGCCTGCAGCTGAAGAGGATGGCGAGGCCATTAAAAAGCTACAGCGGGAAATTAACAATGCCTTATCGAATTTGGAAGCTAATAGCATAAGTATAGAGAACTGGGATGCTATTTTGTAGTGTTTTTGTGCTCCACTCACCTTCCTGATGCTACCTTAACGTTATGGGAGCAATCTATTGTTGACAAAAGAGCAATCCCGAATTGGAAAGAGATGGACACATTTTTAACGAGCAGATTTACAGGCTCTAGAAACTGTTTCTCGTCTTCGAAGTTTTTCGAAACCATGCTCTTTAAATGCCTGTTCTGACTTTAACAGTAAGCCGAAACGTACTTTTTTAAATAATTCAATGAGTCAGTGTCAAATGTGTGGTTCTTCTGAGCATGTTTTAAGCAGATTCTCCAGATTTTATGATCTCAATCCTAGACAGAGAAAAGAATTTGTAAAAAAAAGCAATTGTGTTTGAATTGCTTGGCACACAGTCATATGATGGGGAGTGTAAGAGTTTGCACAAGTGTTCTAAGTGCCTCAAGCCTCATCATACACTGCTTCACTGGAACACAGCAGTCAATGTTCAAATTTCTAACCCCGTTACTTTGTCTGCAGGTTCAAGTTTATCTCCAAGTGCCCCTCATTTTGAACCAGCAACAAAGTAATGTTTTACAAACTTTTTGTGCGTAAGTTTCGCATAATGTTTGCAAAAACCAAAAGTTTTGCGTAAGCCAAACTTTTGGCAAACCAATAAAAGAAGGAAGAAGAAACAAAGAAAAAAGGGCTTTCGGTAAAATGTGTTGATAGTTCCCCAAGAAATCTTTGTAAAATAAGAGAAATAAAACACCCCCAAGAAATTATAGAGGTTGGAGATGGTTTGGCAATTCGAAGAGATTACCCCCAAATGAAAGGCGACAAAACCACAATTCATAAAGTGTACGCAAGAAGAGATGAAAGGCTGCAAATAGAAAATATTCGTAACGAGCGTGGAGTCGAGCACACGTCAATTTTTTGCTTTTTAAGTTTTAATTGCAGATACTCTTCTCGTGGATAAACTTTTGTGCGTTTGCCCCGCTGGCCTATTTTTTTGTTTTTTCTTGAGATGGCCATCTAACCGAGACTGAGAGAGAAACGCGGAGGCGAGAGAAGTGAAGCGGCCAAATGACTTGTTGGCCCGCAGTATAAAATTTTTTTTTCGTTTACGTTAGAGGGGAGACGAACTCAACGATTTCGACGGTAACATCTACGCTTCTCCTTCCTCGCTTTTCTCCCCCCCGCCCCTCTTTGTCACCATTGTGGGAGCGGCGAGAGCTATCACCCTGCTTGGAGAACGATGAAGCGAAATAATCGTGGGTATCAACCCCCTATCAACCCACTAAAACTTGGCAAGATGTTCTATAACATTTAAAAGCAGAAAAGGAGAGGAGCTGGTGTTGGTGCCCCATTCATCGTGTTAGCGGTGCCTATGAGACGCCTTCTGTCCCGACATGTGTTATGAGTTCTTCACGATTTGCCTGCCCTCCGAATCGTTCCCCAGCAAACAAATCGGTTCAGTTCGATTCGCGCGTGTGCGTTCTTTGAACGACCGGAGAGTGTTGGTACGGAATCGCTCCACCACGATGGAACATTTTTCCCCAACCTTACGAAATGCGGGATTCCCCTCTTTTTTCAAACAGTGGAGTTGAGGCAATATGCCACCACCAAGCCCACTCCATTTCGTGAATGGGGTGGCACAGCCCCCCTTCATCCTGTTTTTCTGGCTTTTAGCAAACCTTTTTTGCGTGGTCCGGCCCGATATAAAGGTCTGAAGCGCGGGTCCAGAAACGTGCAGCCGTCCGATGGAGTGCCGTCCTATGGAGGGCCGTTGATGGAGAGTAAAGTGGTGTGCAGTTAGCGATTTTAGTTAAAGATTTTCTTTTCTTAAAATTTGTTTAATTGAAATTGTTAACTAATTGTTTTTTTTTTGACGCAAAATTAAAGTTCAGTTTTTTTTGTGATGCTGCGAGGCGGGCGGTAATGTTAACGCCAATTTTGAATTCATGATGTACTTATTTTTCCCCAAAATTGCGCGCTTACCTTGCCGATCGTCTTGCTCTCCTGCCTCTCTTTGGTTGTTAAGATTGAGTTTATTTTGTATTAAGTTAGTATAAATTTGCAACTCCCCGCGTACGCAAGGGCACCCACCAACGTAAACGTTTTTTATTAAAGTTTAGTAAATATTGTTATTTTATTCAAAGTAGAATAAAGATCGAGTTTTGTGCACTCGTTATTTTTAAATTTATAAAATCGGAAAGCGTTTTTATTGTTGAGGTGCATCGAGTGTTTCTTTTGCAGGTGTCATCATTAGCCACCCCCCAGCTGTATGCGCTGGCAACTCTCTGACAAGGAGTGTCAGAAACATTATATTTTAGGTTCAAAAATATAAATCGATTGCAAACATACTGTTTCAATTTATCTTCAATTTCATATAAATAACTATAAAACAAGAAAAAGGTTTAATTTTGGAGTATGGTACCAAGATACTCTGTACCCAATCTTCATGTGCCTTAATATACCATATTGTAATGGAAAATGGGGTAAATATGTATGGAGTAAATAGGCATTTTTTTTGTAAAATTTTTTTTTGGTCCTACCCATATTGGGATATTTCAATGGGACTGTATTAGGGATAATTTATACAAAATTTAGACTTTGGGGTAGATTTGTGTGGGGGATACCCCTGAAATGAAGTAATAGAAAAACTGTTTGTAGTGAACACTTGACGGCCTAGGAGAGTCTAAGTTTTAATGTTGAAAGCTCTACCTGTTATAGTCTCCTGAGTTCCGTCAAGTGTGCACTTGCATGAGAATACATACAAATACACCACACAAAATTTGATTCTTTTGAAAACGATGAAAACGACATTGTTTTTCTATCTCTAAAAGTCTAGAGTAGAGTGAACTTTGTAGTTTCGAGAATGGGGCAAGCTTTTTATTTTGGAAATCGTCTAAGCTGCGCATAGATGATCCCGCTGCCAGAAACCGAAACTTATCATAATTACGTTTATAATAAATCAATCAAATTATTAAAAGTAAAAAATCTGCCGTCAAGATTCTGTTGCAAATCTAAATACTAAAAAATTTTTATTGTTTTTTTTCGTCCTTTGCACTGTTTCTCTAGCCGCAGCATTTTTCCATTTTTATTTGTATAATTCCCTTCCAATTTTATCAAAATTTGTTAATTGTTCTACAGAACGTTTTATTTTAAATTAACATTTAAATCAATTAAGAATTATTCACAATTTTCGTTTCGAAAATGTAAGCTCATTTATTGAGTTCAATTATAAAATCAAGACAAAAATCAGGCAGCGCAACCTTGGCACAAATAGTTTTCATACATTTGAAGGCAATTATTTTTAGCAATTAAATATTTTATATAAAAAAGCATTAAAAAAGCACTTCAACGAAAATAAAGAATCTTATTAAAACATTTAATAATTTTGTCTGCGTTCTTTGCTATTCTGCAGAATGCGTTCAAACTCATTTTGCGTGCCGAAATGAAAAGATTTCCACTGAGTACCGACATTGGAAATTGAGTCAGAGACATATTCAAGATCAGCACCAGAAGCGAAAACAAAATGAAAAGTTCTTTACTTACTTAAAAATATTATTTTGAAAAGTGCTTAAAGTGCATTTTTGCGACTTATTCGGATTAGTTCGCATTTTGGCTGGTTTTTTGTTATAGTTTTTTACTTACTTACAATGTTTTGCAGCTTTCATTTTGCTTTCATTTCTTCTTTTTCTTCTTTTTTTGTTAAGTCAACAAGCTCCTCTACTCTCATATTTCTTTCCTTTTTTACTTATCGTTTTTTTCAGAGCCTTTGGCAACTTGACAATTCCACTTGAATTCGTTTAGAATTTCTGAGTTTTATTATCCTTGCTCCTTAAAAGAACATCAACAAGATGTGCCAGATGAAAGAATGAGTAGACAGACAGACAGAAAGACAACCAAAGGAATGTATAGATAAATATAAAGACAGACAGACAGACAGACAGACAGGCATGCAGTGCACTCAATTGAGATTTTGTAAATGTTAAATTTTTGTGTAAAAAAAAAAAACTTGAAAGTAAAAGTTTGCTTTTTTCGAATGTTTATTGTTAATTTTTTTTTGAATTTTTCGTAAATGCTGCCATGTCAAAAAGTTATTTAAAAGTTCAACAATTAAACTGTTTGTATTTTGTATTTAATCCCTCGTTCGTTGGTTTTATTCCACTTCAGTTAAATGAAAGAATATTTTATTTATTTTTTATCGATAAAGTTTTACAAAGAAGAAAAGAATAAGTTTATCTCTATTTTATTTACTTAAGATAAGTTCGCAGAACAATTTCTCACATCAAGGGGGCTTACCTGACTATGCCATTTAAATGCAAAGAGTTATTTACGGTATTTAACTCATTGAGTTTCAATAATCGGGTTTACAAATTTTAATCTCTTTTAATGTCTGAAATATTAAAAATATTTTTCTGTGTACAACTTCACAGGTAATTATACAATCCCTGAACTCGAAACACCTTAAGGCACTAATAAGGATCTCGAGAGGCAAATTATTTTGATTATGAGTGCCAACAAATTGTGGATGAACAAAGCAAAATTGTTTAAAAACCTGACGTGATAGGATAAAACAAAGTCTAAAATCAACTAAAAACTATTTGGTTCGTTTATATGGTGCCACGCCCACCGCCCAATATTCCAATGGATTAAACCTTTCCTCTGTATAGTTACATGTCTACCGAATTTTATTTCCCCTTATTCAATTACTTATAATTTAGTTTATATGGGCCGTCCACCCCTCAATTTTTCACTTTCTTCCCGGTCCTAATACCTCTGTATACTGAATTTCATTTTTCAAGTTCAAATATTTGTAAAAATACTATGAATTTTTCTGTATCGACTTATCGTACAATATCTTTTACAGATGTCCACCAAAAACACATAGCTACACAGAGTTGTTTGGGAAATATTCGATGAATTTATGATTGATCCTACCCACTTAGGGTATCCTAACATCCTAATATCAGACCACAAAAATTTCATAAGAATCAGTGTTTCGATGAGTTTTATATAAATATATTAGATAACCATAGACATAAATAAAGGATTCACTAAAAAATATTTTAATTATCTTTGCAGTGGCGCACTTAGTATTTGGCATAAAAGTGGTTGGGGATAAACCCAAGTTTGGACACTATGTTGGGGTACATACAATAAGATTGAAACTTATGATCGAAATGTGATCATCATTGGTTGTAGATAGAACTTCGATACGGGTTGGGTAGGGGTCAATGGTTCAATACAACTTCAGTTTAGACACAATATTGGTATCAATATAAGCTAAAAATACAGATATAACAATAATTTTGTTGAAAATATCAGACAATGAGAGGTGAGTTTGTATAGGGCAATACGTTATAATGACTCGACCCGTACCAAATCAGTGGTGTGTACATAGGACGGTGTTAGATGTGTTTTTACCCAATTTGAAGTGAATACATTAATAATCAAACCTATTTTCATACAAAAATTCAAAAATGGACGGATATGTGGGGGCTATACCTCAGAGTGGGCGTGGTAATCTGAAGCTTAGGTTTCGAGTTTCAACTATGTGTGGCGGTATAAAAAAACCCAAAAATTGGGTGGTGAGTTTTATGGAGTTATATCTGATTATTGTTAGCTAGCTAGGGAAATGAAAATTTTAAGTTTCAATTTACATTCGTATATCTTAAAAAACCAACCGAATAAAGGGTATCGCAACAGATACACAGACAGACGTACATGTCTAAATCAATTTGTCTCGTCGAGCTTGTCAAGAGAATCTATACATTTTATGATCTACGATATGTGGCCATTTCGTTGTTATGCTAAAAACATTGCACTTAATTGTTTTCTTCTTGATGCTTAAAAGATAAACTACGATGTAGAGATTGACGCGGGATTGTATATTTGAACTCAATCTCGTCCAACCCGATAGTATAATTTTTTTGTCCCAGTTCAGTCCTCATTTTTTTTCAACCTTTTATAAATTTATTATATACATTTTTTATACCTTATACCCAAAGGGTAAATCAATTTGAACAAATGAATGAACAGGCAGGACAGACTCTATAAAGTATATAGAGTGGTTTACAGCTTAAGAGATGCACGGCTTTTATAAAAGTTCCAAGCGCTCTATTTTCGAAACAACGCAATATAAAACAAGGAAATAATTTAACTTCGGTAGAGCCGAAGCTCAAATACTCTCTACACAAAACTGTAATAAGATCATATATGATCATCAGTGAAGTAGATTATACTCCATAAAGGGGTTGGTTGGGGAAAACTCTAGTTGGGGCTAAATTTAAAAGCATATATGTAAAATTTTTAGGTTTAAATGAAGATATCACAATAATTTTCTTAAAAAAAAAAAAAAAATAGAAGGTATGTTTGTATGGGGTCTGTATGTTATAGTGACCCGATCCTTGTCATATGGGTAGTATATACATAGGATGACAGTAGAAGTGATTTTACCCAGATTGGAGTGAA
This sequence comes from Leucophenga varia, assembly GCA_018903435.1. Classification (NCBI taxonomy): domain Eukaryota; kingdom Metazoa; phylum Arthropoda; class Insecta; order Diptera; family Drosophilidae; genus Leucophenga; species Leucophenga varia. Next base: position 80,014 of record JAEIFJ010001874.1, read on the forward strand.
TATATTCAAAAGTAAGAACTATTTTCATACAAAAACACAAAAATGGGCGGTATATTTGTATGGAAACTATACCTAGAAATGGGAGTGGCATCTTGGATTTGATATTGGATGACATAAGAAGTGTTTTTTAACCAATTCGTCGTAAATACATTCATAAATAATAAATACGTTCATACAAAAAAAACGAAAAAGTGTTAAGTTTGTATGGGGATACACCCGGAAATGGGCGTAGTACCTTGACTTTGACGTAAGATTTGAAGTAACATATAT
>JAEIFJ010000188.1:0-51292 GCA_018903435.1 Leucophenga varia
AATGGGTGACAATCAACAGCAGCAACGGCAAATTGAATATCAATTAAATTGGAATGACAGCAGCGGCAACAACTTAAAGACAACTTCAACGACGGCATCAACGTTAGCAGTAACGACAACCTATTGGACAACAATTTGGTTTGGTAAGCAGCAACGGAAATACCTCCCCAAGGTTATGGTCAAGTAAGTCCTCGGCTACCCATTTTATAGTAGTTCTCTAACCCTTAGAGTCTACTTTACATACCTTATTTAACTGGCAAGTGCATTGCCAAACTCACTCTTTTTCTTTGGCTACGTTGCAGTCGTGCCTTTTTTTATTTTAAAAATATAAAAGTTTTGATCGCTCGATCAATAAGTTTTCAGGAATCATCCACTATGAGCTGCTCAGCTATGGCCAGACGCTTAATTTGATCATCTACTGCGAGCAACTCGACCGTTTGAAGCAGTCAATTGACCAGAAGCGGCCAGGAATTGGCCAACAGCAAGTGTGTAGTGTTCCACCAGGACAACGCTTGGCCTCATACATCATTGATGACCCGCAAGAAGCTACGGGAGCTCGGATAGGATGTCCTATCACACCCACCTTATAGTCCGGACCTGGCACCAAGTGATTACCATCTTTTCCGGGCCATGCAAAACGCTCTTGGTGGTACTACGTTGGCCTCAAAGAAGGCTTGCGAAAACTGGTTGTCTTAGTTTTTTGCAAATATGGGGGTTTTATAAGGGGGGCATAATGAAGTTGCCTTCTAAATGGCAATAAGTTTGCGAACAAACCGCTGCAAATTTGACTTAAATCGGATAATTCTAAGTATGTTAAATAAAGCGTCAAAATTCGACCACAGATACGACATTACTTATTGAACAACCCAATATATATATATATATACCCTTCAGTACTAGAATTCCTTAAGGAAAATTTTCCTAGACAGTACTGCTAGCGTCGTCGTGAGTGCGAAAAGAGACACTGTTATCTTTCGTTTTTTCTCGATTCTTTCTCTCTATTGTGTAAGTTTTCGTCCGAGTAGGCGACGCAGAATTCCCTATGGATTCCTAAATCAATCAGGAGGGAACCCTTTCCCCTTTTATGAACTCACAATGTTAAATTCCCTAGTGTTTTCGTACAAATTCATTAGTGATTCCTTAGAGTAAAAGGAATAATCCCTAGTGATTCAATAGGGATTCCTTGAGGAATGGAACTGAAGGATATATATATATATAATATATATTAATATATATGTACTCCGTATATACATATCACTACATAGTATAAAACAAAGTCGCTTTCTCTCCCTATATCCCTATGTATACTTAAATCTTTAAAACTTCGCAACGGATTTTGATGCGATTTTTTTAATAAATTGAGTGATTGAAGAGGAAGGTTTATATTAATTATAATTTGTAAAATTTTTACCGGGGCCTAATCAGGTCCTCGAAGCCGGAAAAGTCATATCTTTGCATTGAATGGACGTAGAGATTTGAAACAGGGTGTATTTTAGGAGTGTTCAAGAAATTTCTGAAATTTATATATAAAGGGTGGTTAAATTTCAAGGGCCGATGTTGAATGTGAACCACACCTAAACGTCAAGTTTTTTCCTGCATTTCTTTTGACATTTCTCAACTTCAGACTAACTCAATTTGAACCATGGAAAGATACACAATCGAGCATCGCGTTAAAGTTATTCAGGCCTATTATGAAAATGGGCGTTCAAATCAAATGAATATAGTGCAAATTATCTTCAGTGATGAAGCACATTTTCACCTCAGTGGATTCGTCAATAAGCAGAATTGCCGCATTTGGGCGGATGAGAATCCAAGAGTGATTATCGAAAAACTAATGCATCCACAAAGAGTGACTGTTTGGTGCGGTTTATGGGCTGGCGGCATCATAGGGCCGTACTTCTTCGAAAAATGGGCTGGCCAGGCAATTACTGTGGATGGTAACAAAGAGAGATGATAACAAACTTTTGTGGCCTGAATTGGAAGATATGGATGTGGACGATATGTGGTTTCAACAGGACGGTGCCACTTGCCACACAGCTAACGAAACAATGGCTCTTTTGCGCGAAAGATTTGATGGCCGAATAATCTCACATCGCGGCGATGTCAACTGGCCGCCAAGATCATGTGATTTGACACCGTTGGACTTCTTTCTTTGGGGATATTTGAAAGAAAAGGTGTACGCCAATAAGCCAACAACAATTCAAGAGCTAAAGGATGAGATAATTCGGCACATTAACGACATTGAACCTCAATTATGCCTCAGCGTCATCGAAAATTTAGACCATCGGATGGACGTGTGCCGCCGAAGCCGTGGCGGCCATTTGGTCGATATTTTGTTCCATACATAATTGAGTCATACCAATATATCATAATAAAAAGAAATGTCAATAATTTCCCTAAATAATTCGTGTTGTATTCAAAATCAACATCGGCCCTTGAAATGTAACCACCCTTTACATATATATACATATATGTATACTAGCATGTACCCGCGGCTTTGCTCGCCCTTTTTTTTTTTTTGTTTTTTGCTTCTACTTGTGGTCTAAATATAAATTGGTAAAAATCTATTCTGGGTCCACCAATTTTAAAATCTCGTTTAAGTGTTCACCTGAAATCTCAAGAGAAAAATTGGTAAAAAAAATATTTCGGGTCCACGAATGGGTCTCATGTCCAAATTTGGAAATCCCTTCAGTGCTCTCAAAACGTTTTTAAACCATCTTTCGAATGCTCCCTTTTCCAAGTTTCTATGTATATTCATTTCAAAGAAATGGCATTCCTGTTTCAAGTCCTCCATTATGCCCCCGGTCAAAATTTTACAAAATCCCGTGAATACGGTAATCATTTTCACTCTTTCAGGTTCTAGATTTTGCAAAGAATTTTCGTCTCACACGTTCCCAACGCTGGTTTGCACCCCTTCGACTTTTAGAGTTTGTCTTGTACAGTTTGATTTTAGTTGTTCTGGATAAAACTTCGCATTTACTTACCGAGACCAAAGTAGCATCGGTTGGCAGGAGTAAATGTTCTTTTTTTGCTTCTGATCCCAAGTAGACGAAATTTTATACAACTTCGACGTTGAAATTCTCCATACTCACTGATTCTCCAAGGCGTGTGGTTGATCTGCGAATAGATACCAAGTACCGCTAGTCCCATTAAGCAGGAATTATCTTCAATCTCTTTGAAATCCCTGCTGGCTGTACATTGATTTTTGCCGATTATGTCGATGTCTTCGGTATACGCGACTAACATAGTTTGTTCAAAGAAAATATTGTCCTTCAGGTCAACGTGTGGGCATTGGCTAAGTATATACTCCATCAGGAGATTGATGAAGTCCCCTCTCTTGGTATCAAAGGGGTCGGAGAGAATTTTACTGACCTGCAGCGTCGTCATACAGACGCAAACGATCTTTGCAGGGATATCAAGTTCAATCAGTGCTTTGCAAAGCTTTGATCTTATTGGAGTGTCGAAAGCGGTTTGAAGACGAAAAAAAAGGGAGTTTGTATAGCTTCAAAAACCTTGTCATAGTCTGGTTGCTCCACAGGAGGCCCATCATCGTTCGGCGGATCCAGATAATAATCTTCTTCGCTGGCGGCATTGTTTCCGTCCTCAATCCCAAGTAAGGCCGTTACTCCATAGCAGTGTTGCTCCCGCTTGCAGGGTTCGCTTATATGACATATAACAAACAACTTATAACAAACATATCGTTAACACTATGCTTTATTTCGAAAGAACAAATATGAGTTACCTTATGTATAAAATATGACGAACAAAAATGTCAAACTACACCACGATAATCGAAACTTTCGAAGCATAAAATATTTTTAGAACACATACCTAAAAGTAAAACTAAAAAAAATGGTTTTGCATTGTTCTATTCAGTTTAAATTTCAAGTGTCTAGCTCATCATCAACGCGCGCAAATTCAAATTAAAAGAAATTGACTTGTTCCGAATAGCCTCGGTCTCCCCTACTTTGTAATCGTTTGTATCACTTCTTCCGCGATGCGCTTATTCAAAGGTTTTCGATTCGGACAATCAAAAATATAAGACTATAAAGTAAAATTTTCAAAAATTCTAAATAGTGGATCCAATATGGCGACCGAATTTTTCAAACAGTTAATAGATTTTTATGAAACATCGTATATAGGGGATCTTGGGGTCGCACAAATATGAAGTCAATTTTTCAAAATTTAAAATGGTTGACCTACTATGGCGGACGACTTTTTCCAAATATTAGAAGATTTTTATCAAATAACGGAATTGTTGGCATCGATAATCACAAATATGAAGTCGATTTTTATACCCGCCACACATAGTGTGACGGGTATTATCAGTTTGTCGGAAAGTTTGTAACGCATTAAAGGAAGCATCGGAGACCCCATAACGTATATATATTCTTCATCAGCACGACGAGATGAATCGATCTAGCCATGTCCGTCTGTCTGTCCGTCTATCTGTTTATTTCAGCGCAATTTACTCGGAGGCTTCTAGAGATATTTAGCTGAAATTTGAAACTTAAGTTTTTTCAGCAACGACCAGGTTAATTTTGAATATGAAAGTGCCACGCCCATTTTTAGGTATAGCTCCATACAAACTAACCGTTTTTTTCGATTTTTTGTATGAAAATAGTTATTATTTATGCATATATTCACTAAAAATTAGGTAAAAGCACGTCTATTGCCATCCAATGTCAAATCTCATGTGCCACGCCCATTTTTAGCCATAGCCCCCATACAAACTAACCGCCCATTTTCGAATTTTTGTATGAAAAGGTTATTATTTAGGAATGTATTCACTCCAAATGGCCTAAAACACACAACTTATATCATACCATATCAAAGCCAAGGTGCCACGCCCATTTTTGGCATAGACCCCACCCAACGTAAGTTGTATCAGACCATTGACCCCGTCCCATTCCATTTCGAAGTTCTATTTAAGCCACTGATGATAACACATTAACAATTGAAAGATACGTGTGACGGGTATATAAGCTTCGGTTCCACCAAAGCTAATGTTTTTCCTTGTTCTAAATTTAAAATGATGGATCAAATATGGTGGTCGACTTTTTCAAAAAATTAATTCATTTCTATGAAACTTCGTGTACGGGGGTTTTTGGGGTCTCTGATTTATTTATTCAATTTTATAAATATACATTTTAATAGAACTAGTCAGATTGTATAATCAGTTAAAATGTTTACATGCACAATCACTTTTAACATAAATAAAGGTAAAGGAAAGATTTCACCTGGAAAGTAACATAATTGTTTTTTTTTTTTTTTTTTTTTAATGCTGTGTTCTTTATTTGCAATCAGTCCCTAAGGGGACTATCAGCGAATTGTAATGCATAACATTGACTTTCTATAAAGTATTCCGTGACTTGGGAGTTGTTGTTAGGGTTTAAAAGGGGTGGGGGAGTGAAAGAGGAGGGAAGAGGATTTAAAAGTTTATGTGTGTGCCAAATCCAGGGGGTGTAACCTCTTCAATCGCCGAGTTGTTGTACTGTTATCCAGCAGGTTTATGGCCAGAGGGTTAACATGGTTGTCCAGTCTATCCAGATATGCCTTAGAGAGCCAAGCCACCTCCTGGCTTATGAGAGGGACTTCTAGTTCCTGGTGGATTTCTGCATTGATGTGATATGGGTGCGCCTCAGAAATAATGCGCAGAGCCTTGTTTTGGAAGACTTGGATTCTTTCCCTGCTGTTTCTCTTTGCAGTGCCCCAGAGTGCTATACCATACGTCCACATAGGTTTAACTATGGCTTTGTAAAGGAGGAGTTTGACCCTTAGTTTAATGGTGGACATTCTATCTAGCAGCCACAGATGCTTGCGCAACCTCTCATTCAACTAGGAACGTTTTTGTGTGAGATGACTACTCCAGGTTAAGCGCCTATCCAATACCAGGCCTAAGTACTTTGCAGTGACGCTGTTGGGTATGGCAACGCCATCCAGACTGACGGCAGGGCAGTCTCCTCTTCTCAGGGCAAACGTAATGTGTGTGGATTTGTCTGGGTTGACAACGATATTCCACCGTCTTAGCCATATGTTTAGGCGGTCCAGCTGAGTTTGGATTATGCTGGACGCCACGAGTGGGGACTTATCATTGGCTAAAAAGGCGGTGTCATCGGCATAAGTGGCAGCGAGCATTCTAGGGTCGCTGATGGTTGGCATATCTGCTGTATACATTGTGTATAATTTTTGTGAACGATCCTATGGCACCGTTCCGGTGTGCCATGCAGCTCCCTGAAGCCAAACTGATGATGTGGTATCAAACCGGCCTCTTCCAGTATTGGTCGAACTCTACGCAAAAGTAGTCTCTTAACCACTTTGGAGAGTACGGCCAATTAGCTAATCGGGCGATAGGAGGCGAGATTGGCTGCAGGTTTCCCAGGTTTTCGGATCAGTATCACCTCGGCGTATTTCCACTGGGTGGGAAAATGTCCTAGCTAGAAACATTTGTTAACGATTTTGAGGAGAAGGGAAATCCCCTTTGGCGGTAGAGCTTTAATGGCTGGAACGTTGATACCGTCATATCCAGGCGATTTGGAGGACATGAGCTGCTTTATTTCAACAAGGAGTTCGTCATGTTCTACCTCCGGGATGGGAAGACACATTTGGAGGGGTATATCCAGGGAACGGATAGTGTAACATAAATAAAGGTAAAGGAAAGATTTCACCTGGAACGTCCGAACCCTTAAAAGGGATGGTGCAATAGAAGAACTTACTACCACTCTTAACAACATCAGAGCAGACATCACTGCTATCCAGGAAATGCGATGGACTGGCTATGGTTGCATAAACTTAGCAACCTGTGACATCTACTACAGTGATCATGAGAGGCAACACATATTCGGAAGTGGCTTCGTGGTTGGTAGTAAAACTACGTAGACTCGTCTCTAGATTTACAGCTGTAGATTAACGTCTCGCCTCGATACGCATCATAGCAAAATTTTACAACATTAGCCTTATATGTGTACACGCCCCGACAAATGCTAAAGATGAGATGGAGAATGACGAATTCAATCAGCGATTAGAAAGCCTCTATGATCGCTGCCCCAAGCATGACATCAAAATTGTCATCGTTGATTTCAACGCACAAATTGGGAGAGAAGAAATCTTTCACCCTACCGTCGGAAAATTTGGCCTACATGACACCACCAACAGTAATGGAGAAAGGCTAATCGACTTTGCTGCAGGCAGAAACATGATCATAAGTAGTACCAGATTCCCACATCTCGAGATCCACAAGGCAACATGGCGCAGTGGCGACCTAAGTATCCGCACCCAAATAGATCACGTGGTGATAGATGCCAGGCACTCTTCTAGCGTGCTTAATGTACGAGCGTGCAAAGGTCTTAACATCGAATCAGACCACTACCTTGTTCTAGCCAAGGTACGTACTAGGCTCAGCACATTCACAGCAGACTGCCGCTGCCTTCTCAATAAGGGTCTCACATCTTCTCCGAGAGAATCCTCCGGCCTCCGACTGTATAAACGACCAGTGGAAGCGTATCTCAAACTCATTAGCCACGGCGGCCAACGAGGTTATTGGCTTTACTAATCCTCGAAGGCAGACACGGTACGATGCGGAATGTCGCATCGCTGCTGCTGAGGAAAATATGGCACGACAAAGAACTCTGCAGGCGAGAGCAACACGAGCTGTTGTTCAGCGATATAGGGAGAAACAGAGAGAGAAAAAACGCCTGATCAGACGAACAAACGAGAACTGGAAGGAGGAGATTGAGATGATGGGTAGCAGAAAAGAAGCCCGGGGTTTTAATCAAAAAATCAAACGTTTCTCCGATGGTCATAAGCAAGGAGCTTCGTTCTGCAAGGATGAACAAGGAAACATGGTAACAGATGTCCAGGAATCACTAAGGCTATGGAGGTCAAACTTCTCTACCCTACTTGGTGGTGATGACGGGAACAATACCGCTGGTAGAGATTATGAAAATCTGGGTCTGGCCATTAGACTATGACGAGGTCGTAGAAGTCATACAAAGGCTTAAAATAACAAAGCGGCAGGCGCAGACGAATTACCAGCAGAGTTATTTAACACCGGCGGCGACGAGTTGATTCGATGTATGCATCAACTCTTGTGCAAAATATGGTCTGGTGAGCGTATGCCTGATGACTGGAACCCAAGTGTCCTGTGCCCAGTCTTTAAGAATGGAGATCCTGCAGTCTGCGCAAACTATCGCGGAATAAGTCTCCTCTCTATCGCATACAAAATACTATCTGGCGTAATGTGCAACAGACTGAAACCGTACGTGCGACGTATAGTTGGACAGTACCAGTGCGGTTTAAGACCAAACAAGTCAACCAGCGACTCCATATTTACGCTGCGACAGATCCTGGAAAAAACCAAAGAGAAGCAAATCGACGCACACCACCTATTCGTCGATTTCAAAGCCGCTTTCGACACTCCAATCAGATCAAAGTTTTTCGAAGCATTGACTGATCTTAAGATCCCTCTGTTCGCCTCTGTATGAGGACGCTGGAAAACACCCAAAGCGTTGTCAGGGTCGGTAAAGATCTCTCCGACCACTTTGACACCACGAGAGGCTTCAGACAGGGTGATGCGTTGTCGTGCGACTTTTTCAACCTCCTATTGGAGTACATCCTGATGCAGTGCCCAAACGTCGACCGGACGGGCAATATTTTCTATAAAGAAACTATGCTGCTTGCATATGCCGACGACGAGCGATCACCGGCGCGTTCTCAGACATCCAAAAAGAATGTCGTCCTATGGGACTGGTGGTCAACGAGAACAAGACGAACTACTTGGAATCCACTCGCAGCCAATCTGCGACAGAATCAGATAAGTCGGCGTTGGGCGTATTTGAGAGGAAGATACTTTGGAGAGTCTTTGGTCCAGTTAGAGTGGAAATGACATCCATATGCGCACGAACGATGAGCTGTGCCAGCTTTATGCTGACATCGACATAGTCAGGAACATCCAATACAAAAGGTTGTCCTGGGCTGGTCACCTGTGTCGGATGGACACAGAAGCTCCAGCAAGAAAAGTTTGGAAGCAAAACGCGAATCAAATAGGAGGGGCGCGGCAGAGAGGACGTTCGCCGCTGCGTTGGGAGGACCTGGTCCTAGATGACATCCGCAGGATCGGTATCCCAAGATGGTATGATGAGGCACTGGATTGCAACCGCTGGTGCCGAATCTTATTTGATGCCAAGGCCGACAATCGGCTGTAGTGCCACTTATATATATATACATTTTGCATTTAAATAAGTGATTCGTAATGAGCGACCACAAAAACCCTTTTAATAAAACTCATTAAATATTTCGAGAGAAATATTGTGCCAGTATCAAAACGCTCAGCCCTCGCGAACGAGTTGAATGCAAAAATTTTGACCAAAATTTAAAAAGTATCAAAAAGTAGCATACATACTTTGTAGTATATACTCTTAGAACCAAAATTACCCCATAATCGTTTCATTATCATACTTAATGGAGGTGAATGACTAATTAGAATAATGTCATGTACTACGCTTTCGTAAAAATTACAAGTTTCATATACCTTAATGGAAGCAAAACATTTAGTTTAAGATCACTTGAATTCAAAATATCTCTTCGAAGGAAAACGATAGAAAAACAGCTTACACAAACTATGTTACATGACCGAGATTTGAAACGATGCTTTAAGATTGAGTAGATACTATTAATTAAATATTTAATAAATTTATTGAAAACTTGATCCTTATCTACGTATGTCTATATAGAATTATTTTGTCTTTTAAGTCAATTTCAATACTCAAATTTGATCAAATGAATCAATTCTTGGTCCACTGTGCAGTGTCCTTTACTACGCATACGTTCTTATTTAGAACGCGGAAAAACGATAGCTTTAATGGAACCGAAGCTATACCCATCACTCGAATCTTTGAATAGTTTATGTGTGATCATCAGTAGCTAATATAGATTTTTAATGCCTGGTTTACACGATCATATATATGTAACACCGTTTGGATATGTGATTGTCGAACACACAGAAATCTTATATGTCACATTATGTGTCTCAGAAATAGTTTGAAATGTCAAGATAGTAGCTCGACATATTCAGTGCATTCTCGTTAATATTGGGAATCACTTTACAGTCAACTGAAAGTTGCACGTAAGGCTTTGGGAATCTCTTTACAGTAAAGTGAAAATGAAAAACAAATTTACAGACAAAATTAATTACACAAATCAGCTGATTACATATATTTTTTCATTATTGTCGCTTGAACACCTAAAAATAAATGTGACAAAATTTTGACAGTTAGACGATATGTGACACATAATATGTGTCACAAAATATGTGATCGTGTAAACCAGGCATAAATATATAATAGAAAATAATGACTTTTTCAAACAAAAGTTCGAAAATAATCGGTAAGTTTGAATTGAGGCAATACCTAAAAATGGTTCTGGAATCGGATTATATAAGTGTTTTTATCCAATTATGAATAAATTAATTCCCAAATAATACCAACTTTTATACAAAAGTTCGAAAATAGGCGGTATATTTGTATACGAGCTATACCTAAAAATGCGCGTGGCACTTTGTTTATGATATTGGATGTCATTTTAAGTGGTTTTACCCAATTTGGAGAACATAAATGCATAAATAATAAATATTTTCATACAAAAATTCGAAAACCTAACCTACCTATGCGTGGCGGGTATAAAAATGCTGCAGGGCTGCAGTAATTTTTTACACGCTGTTGTAAATGAAAAGTGTGAAACAGAGTCGAGGGTTGTTGCTCTTATGTAACATGATTTCCAGATACGGAAGATTTCAACATTCATATACATTAGGGTGCACATTGGGCCCAATGCCCGTTTTTTGGCATAAAGTCGAAAAATTCATTAAAAGTATAGTAAATAGTCTTTATATAAAGAATCGAAAAAAAAAATATCGATTATTTTAAAGCTCTAAAATTTGTATCGACTTTCAAAGTCAGCTGTTCAGTGAGCGGTCTTGGACTAAAAGTAAATATTTTAAATGGAAATTAAAATCCAGGGTATGTAGAATAGCTAAACTAAACTTGTTTTCTTGTTAATCATTGTTTTAATGTTATTTATGTGTGTTAACTGTATGTCCAATAACAAAAATAACTTAAGCAAAGTGTTCGTCTCTTGTAGACCATAACTAATTTGGCGCAGGGTTGCGCAACATGTAATGTATGTTAAATTAAAGTTAAATATGTGTATTAACGTTTGCTAATATGCTTTTATCCGACCTTATTTTATATATTTTTTTATAATTGTTATGAAACCTGGCCTTAATTTAATATTTAACTAATTATTTACATAACATTTTTATTTAATATCTTAAGAGATATTGAATTAGAAGTAAAAAGAATCCGAATTTTTAAAAGTTGTTTTTTTTTTTTTATTTTATAACTATGTATATTTTGTTTTAATGTTAAGAAAACTGACTTTCATTTAATATTTAACTATCGATTAATATTACATATAAAGATAAGAAAGACTTTAGGAGGAGAAAATGAGCTGAAGGTAAGTACGTCCTGATTTTTGCAACAATCCCTCATGCCACACGCGGTCAAACGCCTGCTGCACGTTCAAGAAAACAGCGGAACTGTAACGCTTCTCTTCATACGCGTCTAGGATGTGATGTACAACTCTATGAACTTATTCTGGAGTGCCATGTTGGTGCCTGAAACCAAACTGAAATAAAGGAATAATACTTCGCTCATTTAATATAACGAGAATTCTCTCTAAAAATATTCTTTCAAATATTTTTGAAAATGTAGGCAGTAAACTTATAGGTCTGTATGAATCAACTTGTCCTTCAGGCTTGCACGGCTTTTGTAACATTGTTATTATAGCATATTTCCATTTTGATGGAAAATTACCAATTCTCAGTATGGCATTAAATAACATTACTAGGAAAAGTATTCCTTGTAATGGCAGTGCATTGATAGTCCTATTGTCAATGCCGTCGTAACCTGGAGATTTCCGCGGTTTTAGCGCCTTAATTTGCTGGTTAACTTCCTCGATTTTGACATGTCTTATATTTTGGGTGTGTGAGCAGGGAAGTGATAGCTGTTCCAATGTGGAGCATACATCTGAATGTAAAGCCAAATCTAATGGTTTGAAACGATTTTTCAGATCATCTGCAAATGTTTCGGCCTTCTCCTCCACAGAACGCCACCAATCACCGTTTTGCATTCTGAGCGAAGTGTTACGCAATGGCTGTCTCTTTATTTTGCTTGTGAATCTTCACATGTTATTACCGTATGGCTTGTCTGGGTCTGCATTGCGGAGCATATTATCGAAGAAGTCGCTTTTAGCTTCGAACAACACTTTTCGCAAAAGAGCTGCAGCCCTTTTCCAAGCTCTCTTATCCAGTTCATCTCGGGTTCGCATATACCTTCGCCTTGGTCTGCGCTTTGAATTCGCCACGAAATCAAATAAAGTGTTTTCTCTTGAGCAGGCACGGCTAGCTCCCCATAGACGATGTTTTGCATTCCAATCTCCAGCAATCAAAAATCTTGTTCCCAGCTCGTCAAAAATATATTTAAATTCAGTCGATCTCCTTACAAAATTTGGTGGGCAGTAAATTGTCGCCAATGCAATGTCTCCACGATCCGTGCTCACTTTAACCCCAACACATTGAAAGGAAGAATAGCGCGCAGTGTAAACTGGAAAGTGGTTTATTTTAGATTTTATGAGAATCGCAGCTCCACCAGTACTTCTATCGTCAGGATGATTGGCAGAATATATTTCAAAGCCTATCATTTTATAGTAGGATCTGGATGTAAAATGAGTTTCGCTGAGTAACATCACATTAATACCATGTGTTTGGATGAACATCTCAAGTTCATTGGCATGGTGCACAAGACCATCAGCATTCCAGACTCCTATACGTAGATTAATTTTTCGCCACCAGGACAGAAAGAATGGACATAAGCAGCATTGGCATGTCCATCAATTTAGCGAGCATCCCTTGTAATTGGCCGTATGCTCATCATTGCACAGCGCACATTTTGCCGGAGATGTTGCTGGTTTATCACACTTTCCCGTTTCATGATTTTTACCACATTTTACCCATCTATATTGCTTTTTGTAGTATTTCTGTGTATAACCATACTCCTGGCATCTATGGCATTGCGGAAGGTCCACACGACGGCGAGGAGGTTCAACCTTCACAATCTGCTGACAAAACTTTTTTATTTCATAGATTTCCTTATTATTTGAACGTGGCTCAAGTTCTACGAAAAACATGTCCATTAAGACTCCATTTTTTCGGTTTTTTCGGATTGTGCAAATTTCGCACAGAATGGCCTAGACCAGCAAGCTGGTCTATTATTTCTTCTGATTGTCTGGAAGAGCTTAGACCCCTGATTACCACTCGGTAAGCACGCTCTTGTTTAACTGGTAAGAATGAAAAGGTATGTTTTCCTTTTCGAAATATTGAATAATGTATCGATATGCATTCACTGTTGTAGCCATTATTCTTACAGTGCTGGGTCCATTAATCTTAATGGTAAAAGTTTCAGTAGGAGTCACCGAGTTGAGGGAAATACGGAGACCAGTAACATTTGTTATACCATCTACAAAAATTGGTGGTGGCTTAGGAGTTTTCGGATAAATTGCATGGGCAACAGTTGCACCTCCGTCATCGTTGTCTTCATTAGAAAGACTTGCAAAATCCTCCATAGTGTCATGCTCATCATCATGCAGAGGATACCAAACGAATTGGATGCGCCAATGTAAGAAGATATATTTTGAAGGTCAGCTTTTTTAGCAGGATTCAGAGCAGGATCCATTATGGCCTGCCGCTTCAGTATAGTTTTATTGGCACGCTGTTCCAGGGCTTTGTTAGCTGATGATGAAGAAAACCACTCACATGACAAATCCATTAGTGAGTCAGTAGAGTCACTATTCCGTGATCCAGATGGTGGTTGTTCACCCATTTTTGATGGCACCGGGACGGCTTAGCCTTCCTTAGGAGCCTTCCTTGGGTCTTTGTATGGAGTTGATTTAATATCCTATTTGGCGGTAATCGCCTTCCGAGAGGATGCCCGGGTAAGCATAATATTGATATATACATTGCATTGACATTGATATTTCACATATAATTAGTTATTGCTTCCTGTTCTTTGCGATATTAGAAACAACACCGAAAAAAAAATTTTATTTTTAATTTTAATTTTCCTTTTTTTTTTTTTTTTTTAATTATTTATATAAATTATTTTTGTAGAGCTTTGAAGTTGACACTTTTTTCAAATTCGAAAATCTATTCTTCGTTTATACATGGGAAAATATAAACCTGGAAATTGAACACTATAAACCCGGATTACAATGTTTATCGAACGATGTTAAAATTAATTGTTTTTTTTTATGTATAAAAGTCATAAAAAGTATTGTTTTGAGTTTTCTTCTTATTTTTACATTTTTGGATATTTTTGAAATTCTTTAAATATAGTTAACATTAAAAAAATAAAAAATACATGCTTATTCGATTAAAAAATACTCATTTTCCAGGTTTCTACACTAAATTTACGAAAAAGTGTCAATTTCCCATATAAAATACATGGGAAACTTCAGGGGCTTTGTGGCACCATCAAATATTATCCGATTAACAACAAAGAAAAACGATAACTTCACTAGAACCAAAGCTTAAATAACAAGAATCTTTAAAGAGTTAATGTGTAATCATCAGTGGTCATTCAAGTTTACACATAATGTTGGTTTAAAAATTTAAAGCTTAAAATACAGATACAACAAAACTTTTCTCGAAAATATAAGAAAATGGGCGGTAAGTTTGTATGGACGGTATGTAGGTATGGACATAGGAAGTCTTTTTACCCAATTTGGAGTGAATACATGCATAAATAATAACCATTTAAATTCAAAAATTAAATACGCCGTAAGTTTGTATGGAGGCTATACCTAAAAAATTGACGTGGCACCTTGTCTTTGACATTGGATGACATAAGAAGTGTTTTTACTTACCCACTGAACCAAAAGCTCGTAGGAGACATCGCAAGCGATACTTACACGAAAGATAAGCGAAAGAAACCATCGAGAAAACACTCGCAAACGATTCGAAAACTAATCACCCGTCGCTCAGTTTGTGGCAGTGAAAGTTTCGTTCTCGAACTATCGCGCACGATTCGTTTTCGAGACTTTTACGATATCGTTTGCGATCGCGCAAGATTCGTTTTCGAGACTTTTACGATATCGTTTGCGATGTTGTTTTTGGTTTTTATTTTGTTTTTTTTTTTTTTTTTTTTTTTAGTTTCGCGGCAAACAACAATCCTAGGAGCTCATCTCTCTCTCTCTTTCCAATTATTATTATTATTTTATTATATTTGTTGTATAATTTTTTGTTAGAACCATTAGTTATTATTTATTTCAATTATAGTCAAGATATTATTATTTTTGTAATATTTTTGTTCCATAAAATTTCAACTTATTGTCTCGCCCGGGGTTTTAACTCAAAGCTTTTTCTGACTTTAAAGCATTTGCGGTCGAGCGACCTCTTAACTCACAACGCCAACCCTTATGTTTGAAGGCGCCTGTTTGTCGCTTCATATATCACATTCGAGCTTTAGTGCGATAGCTTTGCAATAGTTTTGATAGTCTTGCTTGACGCTCGCTTTATATATCGTATTGGAGCTCGAGTGCGATAGTTTTGCGATAGTTTTGATATTCTCGCTTGACGCTCGCTTTATATATCATATTCGAGCTCGAGTTCGATAGTTTTGCGATAATTTTGCGATAGTTTTGATAGTCTAGCTTGACGCTCGCTATCATATTCGAGCTCGAGTGCGATAGTTTTGCGATAGTTTTGATAGTCTCGCTTGACGCTCGCTTTATATATCATATTCGAGCTCGAGCGCGATATTTTTGCGACACCTTCGCTTTTCTTATCGCTTTCAAGCTCAAGCGCGATAGTTTGGCGATACTCTCGCCAGATACTCGCTTTTTGGTTCAGTGGGTAATTTAGAGTAAATACATGCATATATTGTATACGGTGGTTAAATTTCAAGGGCCGATGTTGATTTTGAATAAAACACGAATTATTTAGGAAATTATTGACATTTCTTTTAATTATGATATATTGGGATGACTCAATTATGTATGGAACAAATTATCGGCCAAATGGCCGCCACGGCTTCGGCGGCAAAGCAACTTATTCAAAATCAACATCGGCCCTTGAAATTTAACCACCCTTTATAATAATCATTTTCACACAAAGATTCGAAAATGAGCGGAAAGTTTGTATGGGGGCTATTCCTAAAAATGAGAAAAGCTTAAGTTTAATATTTCAGTTACAACTAAGCGAATGAATCGCATAGCGTCAAACATACGGACAGACAGACATGGCTAGATCGATTCGTCTCATCGAGCTGATCAAGTATATATATTCTTTATGGGTTCTCCGATGCCTTCTTCATTGCGTTACACACTTCCTCCTTCATTGCGTTACACACTTTCCGAAAAACTGAGTATACCCGTTTACACTATGTGTAACGGGTTCAAAAATATAGGTCTTCTTATTTTCGATATAGAGCAATCCTAGGGGGTGAGCGCATCCAAGTGTTTTTGGACCACCCTAATATACATACACATATGTACAAAAATAGGAATTTCTGAAAATTATGTATTTCTATTAAAAGGAGAACCTTCCATACATGTGGTAGAAAATTGAACCAAATTCATAATATTTTGATTTCTACTGTCTAATGGTTGCAAATGGGGTGTTTCTTTTCATAACAGTTTTTGTTTGCTTTATTTTAATATCAATGTATAATGTATAAACCGGATTGATTCCTAATTTTGTTTACTGTGTTTTAATATTTTGAAAAAAATTGAATTAATATAAATGTAAGTTTTTTACCCCTTTTCCCAAGTTTTAGAATTTAGTACTGGTCATTTTCGAATTTTTTGTAGGGATTCGCGACATAGCAATCGTCATCTTCTTCTTAAGTCGACTTTTACCACATTGTGGCTACGAACCTAAAGGAAGCCAAAATGTTGTACATAAATATGCGTTTTTAATTGTTTTTACATATTTGCTTTGGCATCATATTACTAACTGCGTAAGCTTAACAGCTGATAGAGGATAGAAATATCGATGGGACAGTTCTTCCATGCTTATTATATGCTATGGCTTTGTTTTAAATGCTATGCCCTTTGTTTTAAAAAATTTGTATATGAAATTGTATTCTGAAAAAACATAAACAACAGCAATAAAAAAGATCATAAATTTTATATGACCCTTAAAATGGACCTCACACATCAAATGGAGCTGGAAGGCAATCAAATTGCTTTGTTTTATGTAAAGATTTTATTGCTCGAAGACAGTACTGCCAATATCTGTAAGTGGTTCATCACAGCTGAACATTTTTGTAAACTTTTGTAGACATTTCATTTTCATATTTTATTCATATTTTATATGACCCAACCTATAAAAGTTTAATTTATGTTAAACGAGAAATAAATTTATCTCAAACTTGTGATCGTACTTTTTAAATTAAATTAAAGAAAATGTATAATTATTTTCCCGCCAAATAAATCAAATTGCATCACAACTCTGCTAGGTGCATTGTTGTACATACACGAAACATATGCTCTTAAATGCTAGTGCGGGCAAATTTTCTATGATACTAGCGATATTTGCATAAGATTACAATTTTTCCCATTACTAGCTAACATTTATAGATTTCTTTTGCTGCTAACCTGCCAACTTAGAGTATTAATATTTTACGCAAATACTTTTCATAAATGAACATTTAACTCGGGGTTGTTTCGCACCAAATTTATGAAAACCTTAAAAGTAGAGTTTTTACTTCAATTATGAAGCAAAATACCATAACTTTTTGACAAAAATTAATCTTCGAAAAATAAAAAAGTCCATTTTGATCCAGTTATCACTCTATTGGGGTTGGTTGGGTTGGTTTTGCTTAAGAATTTTATTTGCAATTAATTTACTAGAGATTTGGTAAAATGCGAATTAAACAATTATACCAATGTAATTTTAGATTGAAATGGAACAGTTAATTTTAAAAAAGAATAACGTTTCTGCTAGTATAACTTTTATAAGTAAAACATATTTTTTAATGGTTTATTTTACTAAAACTTTATCAAATCTCAAACAAAAACTTGAGAAATTTGAAACCAACCCAAAGAGATTTGTGTGTCACCTTGAAATCTCTTTAGCTTAGAATTCGGTTGAAATTGGGTTGGTAGAGATTTCCTAACACCTCTGTATGTAAGATAATTTGAATGTAACATAATTACTATACTAAAAAATACTTTACATTCAATGTTGATCAAGAAGATCAGCATATTTTTATGAATGTACCACGTGTTTTCTTATGTATTATATACTTACGTATGTCAAAACTTAATATACTATTATCCTTCTAAGCACAGGGTATAACAAGAGTCACTGCGCATACTCTAAATTAGCTTACATATGTATGTACATATATACATAAATATGTATGTACATATGTAAGTTATATATATATTTATTTCACACCACATCTACCGACAGACTGCAAAACCATTTGTATTTTCATTGTGTGCTAATATCATCATCATCTAAAGTGATGTCGTTTTCATCTCGAGTAAATTTTGTTAGTATTTTTATTGTTTTTTTATTTCTCATTTGTATCTCATCAAAAGTCTATTGTGATGAGAAAAATATTAATAAACTGCTCAATAATCAAGTCATTGTTAGCCGACAAATAATGTGTGTCCTCGAGAAAAGCCCCTGTGACCAATTGGGAAGGCAACTCAAAGGTATTTTATGTACCTACTTATATATATATATTGTTTCAATGGGAACACATATTCATATATATATATATATATATATATATATATATATATATATATATATATATATATATAAAATATATATATATATACATTTAAAAATGTGTATGTTTAAAATAACTTTTCCGATTTTTTTCAGCTGCTTTGCCAGAAGTTATTACGAAAAATTGTCGGAATTGTTCACCACAGCAGGCGCAAAATGCTCAAAAGTTAACAACATTTTTACAAACCAGATACCCTGATGTTTGGGCTATGTTAATAAGAAAATACCAAAACGTATAAAATATATAACAATATAAAATAAAAAAAGAAGAAAATTCGTAAGCGTTTAATGATTAAATACTCTTCACATTTGTATGAATGAAACAATAATAGCCTGTTCATACTACTAACTTTGTTTAAATAAAAAATAAACAATAAACAATTATTTTAAAACATGTGTTGGGTTTTCATTTACAAAAATGTTTTTTGCGCTTTGTATTTCACCACTGACATGAGTTGTTGGGGTTAAAGGCTAAATAGTTTATAATTTAATATTTTTATATTCTTTATTAAAAGAAAAATATATAGAGCGGTTACTAAATTTTAACGTACAGTTACAAGAAAAATAGGTATCATTGCTCAGTTAATAGATTTTATCTTCAAAATTTGGGTCAAAATATAAAATTATTAGTGCAACAAAAGCAATGAATGAAAGCTAAAATTAAGGGCATAACCGGGCAGACATGAAGGAACTGCCCAGCGATATTTAATATCCTTAAATAAGGATCGATAGCTTGATCTGAGAAATTTTTCTGTGTATTTCTTTAACCGATATCGGCAATATTAACGATAATATAGCCGCAAACGTGATTTTAGTTTTTATTGAATTACTGCTCACATAATTATTTGAGAATTTTTAAAATAATTTAAAAAATTTTGCTAGAAAGATCTAAATACGGGTGTGTGCGGGCAAGAATACCACCACAGCAGGCTCAGCTTGACTTAAAAGCCGTCTAAAGAGACAAACCCTCAGGCTGAGGTTGGTTTTGCAGGGTTATTGGTCCTCTCAATCGGACAACAACTTGAAACCATAAGAGCACACGAATAATGGAAAAGACGGCTAGAAGAAACAGAAGTACTCCTGGTAGCAGACTCAGAAGTGAAAATCCACCCGTTTTAAACTCCGCCGTAAAGGCATGGATTCTGGCGGCCTCAACCACCGTTAAATCTGCTACTCATGATAACAAACCCCGGAACACGATACTAAAATAAATACCTGGAATGTACGATTCCTTAATAGGGATGCTGCAACTAAACAACTGACTGACACTTTTGACAAATTTAAGACTGATATTGTAGCCATCTAGAAAATGCGATGGAATGGAAATGGACACGTAGAACAAGCAACCTGTACACATCCCGACATTGGATATAGACGATGTGAAGAAAGATGAATTCTATGAGCGCTTAGAACACCTCTATGAGCGTTGCCCCAAGCATGACATCAAAATTGTCACCGATGATTTCAACGCCCAACCATCGGAAAATTTAGCCTATATGACACCACCAATAATAATGGAGAAAGGCTAGTCGACTTTGCCGCTGTCCGCAGCATGGTCATAAGTAGCACCAGATTCCAAAACCTTGACATCCATAAAGCAACTTGGTACAGTAGCGTCCCAGGCGTCCGCACCTCAATTAGACAACGTGCTAATCGATGCAAGACATGCATCGTGTGTGATTAATGCTCGGACAAACAGATGTCCCAACATCTACTCAAACCACTATCTTAGTACAGCGCATTTCAAGCGAGCTACCATATAACGAAAGCTAGATATTGGTATTCTCAACAAGGATCTCTCAACTGCTTAGAGAGACTTATCCGGCATCCGACTGTATAAACGATCAGTGGAAGCATATCTCCAACTCATTAAGTACGGCGTCCAAGGAGGTTGTTGGTTAAATTAAACCACGGAAGGAAACTTGGTAAGATGAGGAGAGTCCCATTGATACTGCAGCAAACATCGCGTATTAGCGAGTTCTGCAAGCGGGAGCAACACGAGCTGCTGTTGAGCGATTTCGGAGGAAAAACGCCGTTTCAAACGCAAAAAGAAATACCTTGATAGCCGTGAGATACATGAATTTGAGATGATGTGCGACAGAAATAAGGCTCAAAAATTCTATCAAAGAATCAAGCGTTTGACCGAAGGATATAAGCCTGGAGCATCGTTCTGTAATTATGCGCACTTAAGCTATGGAGGAACCACTTCTCTACACTACTTAGGTCTAGGACGAGAAGCATACCGCTAGCGGAGAAGATGAATATATGGTTCCACCGACCAATGATGGTCCTCCTGTGGAGCCACCAGACCATGACGAGGTCTTAGAAGCCATACAAAGGCCTAAAAATAACAAAGCGGCAGGCGCAGACGAACTTCCGGCAGAGTTATTTAAGACCGGCAGCAAAGAGTTTATTCGTTGTATGCATCAACTATTTAGCAAAATATGAACTGCTGAATGCATTCCCAGCGATTGAAACTTAAGTGTACTTTGGCCAATCCTCAAGATAGGAGACCCCGCAATATCGAATGGAGGAACGGGCTCCGGCGAGACGAGGACGACCGCCGCTGTGTTGAAAGATCAGATCCTGGAAGACGTCCGGAAAATTTGGATCCGGAACTGGTATCGAGAAACATTGGACCATACCAGCTGGGTTAATACTCTAAGTGATGCTTAGGTTTATAATAAGCTGTAATGGACCTACATATATCTATATACGAGCATGTTTTTGGAATTTTTTTCGTGCAAAAATTCTATCAAATTTTTTCTTCTTTTTTGACTTCTAGGCTGTAAGCACCCTTAATTTTTATACCCGTTACACATAGTGTAAACGACATTATCAGGGGTATCAGGAAAATCTCTACCAATCTAAATGGAAATGGACTTTTATATTTTTCGAAGATTGATTTTTGTCAATTACGTAATTGTATTTTACTTTACAATTGAAGTAAAAATTGTACTATGTACGAGTAAAATGTTCTTTTTATGAAAAGTATTTGCGTAAAATATTTATTGGCAGAGTTGGCATAAGAAATTTGTATGTCAGAATCAAGATGCCACGCCCATTTTTAGGTATAGCCAAAACGTCATTTATAGTTTGAAAATAGGTGTTATTTATAAATATATACACTCGAAATTGGATAAAAACACTTATAAAACACATATGTGTACACACCACCATGTTTGCGTTTCATTTGAGCACCAAAATGAGTTGTTTGCACCCAACCCTTAAGCAGAATATAATTAAGTCCCTGATGATCGTTCATTAACTAATTAAAGTTTCATGTGGCGGGTATTAGAGCTGCGGTGCTACCGAAGTAAACATTTTTTTGTTTTAAGTAAGAGTTAGTTGAAAAGCTACCGTGCTATTGAATGCTACACACTCCGCTTAGCAATAAATTTTTAATTTTCAAATTTTAAAAGTATTGATCAATTTTGCAATAAACGGAGTTGAGTGCGGTCATTTTATTTTTCTTAAAATACAATAACGTTTTTTTCTGAATGTATTCTGAATGTATGTACAGGTACTTGTACAGCAGTTTGGCTACTCCGGACTATATCTGCCGGCATTTTAAATTAACAGCGAGTGTTAACATTTTGGTCCTTTGAGCCGGATATTGATATAGAGCGATTACAATTTTATATAAAATTTTTATTTTTATACCCGTTACAAAAAGTGTAAACGGGTATATTCAGTTTGTCCGAAAGTTTGCAACGCATCGAAGGAGACATCGGAGACCAAATAAAGTATATATCGATTTAGCCATGTCCGTCTGTTTGTCCGTCTGTCTGTCTGTTGCGATGAGTGTTACTCGAAAAGTTTTAAAGATATTGACCTGAAATTCGAAACTTAAGCTTTTTATGCTCCTAGTTAGTATGTATGCCAGAACCAAGGTGCCACGACCATTTTTAGATATAGCCCCCATACAAACTTACCACTTTTTTCGACTTTTTGTATGAAAATAGTTATTATTTATAAATGCTTTTACTACAATATTATTATTTCTGAATGAATTCAATTAAATTTTGTAAAATCAATACCAATGTCCACCTAAGTGAACACTTTCGATATGGTAAGGATCGGGCAAATATAACATAAAGCCTCCATACAAATTTGACCAAATTCATCGTGAAATTTAATCTAAGCACCTGGTGAACATATAAACTATTAAATGTGTTGTGTAACGGGTATTTCAGCTTCGGTTCCACCGAAGTTAACGCTTTTCCTTGTTATACCCGCCACACATAGTGTGAAGGGTATATTCAGTTTGTCGGAAAGTTTGTAACGCATTGAAGGAGACGTCGTAGACCCCATAAAGTATATATATTATTGATCAGCTCGATGAGACGAATCGATTTAGCCATGTCCGTCTGTCTGTCTGTCCGTCTGTTTGTCTGTCCGTCTGTCTGTTTATTTCTTCGCAATTTTTTTGATGAAGATATTTAGATATTACGCCGAAATTTGGAACTTAAGCTTTTCTCGGCAACGACTATTATGAGTTCGAGAATTAGAGTGCCACGCCCATTTTTAGGTATAGCCCCCATACAAACTTACCGTTTTTTTCCGATTTTTTGTATAAAAATTGTAATTATTTATGAATGTATTCGCTCCCAATTGTGTAAAAACATTTCTTTTGTCATTCAGTGTCAAAACCAAAATGCCACGCCCTCTTTTAGGCATAGCCCCCATATAAACTTTCCATTTTTTCCGATTTTTCCGATTTTTTGTAAAAAATACTAATTATTTATGCATATATTCACTCCAATTTGGCTAAAAGCATTCTAATGTCATCCAATGTCAAATCAGATGTGCCACGCCCATTTTTTGGTATAGCCCCCATACAAACTTTCGGACCATTTTCGATTTTTTGTATGAAAATGGTTATTATTTATTCATGTATTTACTCCATGTTGGGTAAAAACTCTTCCAATATCATGGTGCCACGCCCATTTTCAGGTGTTTCTTGCAACTTTACCGCCCGTTTCCAGATATATTCGAGAAATATGTGGTTATACATATCTGTATTTTAAGCTCAAAATTTTAAATTAATATTGTGTGTAAACTTAGGTGACCAATGATGATTACACATAAACTCTTTAAAGATTCGTGTGACGGGTATTTAAGCTTCGGTTCTACCGAAGTTAACGTTTTTTCTTGTTTTTATTTAATTTATTGAAAATTCTCCCTACCTGCGTATGAATACTTATCCTGGTTTTTGCCATCTCCGTTTTTTATTTCCAATTCTCTTGAGTGGTTTTATTTCCTAATTTTAAATTTAAGGTTTGCTTTATTTTTTTTGAGTTTTTTCAAATTTTGTTTTATTCATTTCTTGTCATGTTTGTTCGTTTGTCTTGGTAGCACTTTTTTCTTTTCAAAGCATCTTGGCTTATCTTTGCCAATTGAACAATTTTTTAACTTGAAAAAAAAATATATACTTATACACATATTTATGTATGAATAAACAAACAAAAAAGGAGAACTAAATTGCTTTTATTGCAATATCTAGTGCTAATATTTTCCATCGGTCTGTCTGTTGCATACGGATAGAAGGGTAGTCAGACGCACAACTAAAAGGTTAGTCGTTTTTGGTTTTAATAGATAGAATATAATTGGAGAAATTTCTATTCTTTTTTATTTCGACGACAACATTTGGCATTTTCTGGAACCTATTTTTTGGATATTTTATCGTTGTTCATCATTTTTAAAAATAACCAAATTGTCGCCGGTAGCCGCATCAAAACAATATTACAACAAACACAATAAGTGCACTAATTGAGCGGTGTGTACTACTTTTTTTATTTTTACAAACAACAATACCTGCAGTGAGTAATAATAATTATTTCGTTCTTTAAGCATATTTATTGTTTATATATATAAATTGCGCTACAGCCGATTGTCGGCCTTAGCAGCACGTAAGGTTTGGCACCAGCAGTTGTAATCCAGTGCCCGATCCGGCCAATGTCATCTAGGATCTGGTCCCACTGTTTTTCGCTATTTTATTTTAAAAGTTCCTTTGTCCGTGAATTTAATAGAAACGTGGAATATATACATTTTTGTCAGCTCTCTTAATTTAAATAGCTCTTGTTCGGCTTCAATTTTCCTATTGTGTCAAAGAATAGTTTATATTATTTTTCGGTATACTGACCTATTTTTTTATTTTTATACCTGTTACACATAGCGAAAACAGGTATATTCAGTTTATCGTAAAGTTTGTAACGTATTAAAGGAGGCATCGTACCCCCATTAAGTATATATATTCTTGATCACCTCGACGAGACGAATCGATTTAGCCAAGTCCGTCTATCTGTCCGTCCGTCTGTCTGTCTGTTTGTTGCTGCGCGATTTATTCGCTCAGTTTTAAAGATATTACGCTGAAATTTCAAACTTAAGCTTTTCTAGGCCACGCCCACTTAAAGGTATAGCTCCCATACAAAAGTACAACATTTTGTCAAGTTCTTATAAGAAAAATTGTATTTATAAAGCGAATGGCTTCAAATATGGTACAAATGCTTCTTAAATCATGCCAAATCTTCAGTTAAAAATTGATTCCAATCGGACCGCGAATTTCTAAATTCTTAAGAGTATTTTTAATTTGTTTGCTATTTTAAGATACAATTTAATACAAATAATGTGTAACAGGTATATAAGCTTCGGTCGAACCGAAGCTAACTTTTTTTCTTGTTTCTCATTTACTTAATCTCTTTTCGTAAATTAATATTACTTTACACTTTACTGTACTTTCGAACAAGAGCTTAAAAAAGTCAAAAGAGAAGAATTGACATTGTTCTGTACAGACATTTATAAAGAAGAATTAAGGAATTTGTGGCGGTCAGTGAAAGGCGCTTATGATAAGTTAATGTTTAATCCGTCGGAGTTACTTGACAGAGACTTATTGATAAACAAAACAAACAGCTTTTCTGCAGCCTACATATCTTGTGGCTCTCAATTAGAAATGACATGTAAAATTTTTTCCGAGGACAAGAGTTCAACCCAGATGCACTCAAATAACGCATCTAGCAGCAGGCAAGTTTTATCAGAATCATATTATTTTTCTTTACCTCCTTGTGATATATATATATATATATTGCCATTACAGCTTTTGGTCAGCATGGCCATCACGAAGGGTTTTAACCCAGATGTTATAGTTCATTGCCACTCGATACTGGATCCCGATCTTCCGGACGTCCTCCAGAACCTGATCCTTCCAACGCAGCGGCGGTCATCCCCGCTGTCGTGCCCCTCTGATTTCGTGCACGTTTTTATCGTGTACCGTTCTCGCCGGAGCGTCTTCATCCATTCGAAGCACGTGTCCAGCCCAGTGCAATCGTTTATACCTGATGCGCCTGACTATATCGATGTCATCATATAGCTGGTACAGCTCGTGATTTATGCGAGTACGGTAATCGTTTTCCACTCTGACAGGGCCAAGGATTTTACGAAGAATTTTTCTCTCAAATGTACCCAACGCCGATTTGTCAGCCTCTGACATGACCCATGTTTCTGCGTCTGACTATATCGATGTCATCATATAGCTGGTACAGCTCGTGATTTATGCGAGTACGGTAATCGTTGTCCACTCTGACAGGGCCAAGGATTTTTTAGAAAATTTTTTTTTCAGGGCAATGTAATGCCCAACGCCGATTTGTCAGCCTCTGACATGACCCATGTTTCTGCGCCATACATCAGGACTGGGATAATCAGCGTCTTGTAGAGTTTGATATTCGTTTTTCTGGATAAAACTCTACTCCTCATTTGCCCACCGAGACCAAAGTAGCATCGGTTAACTTTTGTTTTTTTTTGAGAGCCCATATAGACGAGGTTTTCTACAACGTCGAAGGTGAAATTCCCCATAGTCACAGAATCCTTAGGTCGTGTTATTGATTTGCGAGAGGATACCAAGTACTTCGTCTTACTTTCGTTCACCGCCAGTCCCATCTTGCGGGAATTCTCTTGAATATTGTTGAAAGCCCAGCTCACCGTAAGTTAATTTTTGCCGATTATGTCGATATCATCGGCATACGCGAGCAGCATAGTTTCTTTTAAGAAAATGTTGCGCGTCAAATCGACGTGTGGGCATTTGCGTAGTATATACTCCAACAAGAGATTGAAGAAGTCGCACGACAACGAATCTCCCTGTCTGAACCCTCTCTTGGTGTCAAAGGGGTCGGAGAGATGTTTACCGACCCTGACAACGCTTTGAGTGTTTGTCAGCGTCATCATGCAGAGGCGAACGATTTTTGCAGGGATACCAAGTTCAGTCAATGCTTTAAAGAACTTTGATCTGATTGGCGTGTCGAAAGCGGCTTTGAAATCGACGAAAAGGTGGTGTGTGTCGATATGCTTCTCCTTGGTCGTTTCCAGGATCTGGCTCAGCGTGAATATGGAGTCAGTGGTCGACTTCTTTGGTCTAAAACCGCACTGGTATTGTCCAACAGTGCTTGCTACGTGCGGTTTTAGCCTATTGCACAGTTAACCAGATAGAATTTTGTACGCGATTTGTGTGAGACTTATACCGCGATAGTTTGCGCAGATTGCGGGGTCTCCTTTCTTGAGGATTGGACAGAGCACACTTACGTTCCAATCGCTGGGCATGCATACACCAGTCCATATTTTGCATAAGAGTTGATGCATACATCGAATCAACTCTTCGCCGCCGGTCTTAAATAACTCTACGGAAAGTTCGTCTGCGCCCGCCGCTTTGTTTATTTTTAGTCTTTGTGTGACTTTGACGACCTCGTCATAGCCTGGTGGCTCCACAGGAATCCCATTATCGGTCGGGGGAACCAGATATTCATCTTCTCCGCTGGCGGCATTGTTACCATCCTCGCCCACAAGTAAGGTAGAGAAGTGGTTCCTCCACAACATAAGTGACTCCTGGACATCTGTCACCACATTTCCATGCGCATCTTTACAGATCGACGATCCGGGCTTATAACCTACATTTATTGATAGAATTTTCGATTCTCCTCCAGCTCACGCCTTTCTAGGTCTTTCTTTTTGCGATTGAAAAGGCGTTTTTCTTCTCTCCGTTTTTCTCGATATCGCTCAACAACAGCTCGTGTTGCTCCCGATTGCAGAGTTCGTTTATAGGCAATGTTCTTTTCTACCGTAGCAGTGCGACATTCCTCATCGTACCAGGTTTGCCTCAGAGGTCTAGTATAACAAACAACCTCTTTGGCCGCCGTACTTAATGAGTTGGAGATATGCTTCCACTGATCGTTGCCGTCCACAGTCGGATGCCGTAGTGGTCTCTCCAAGCAGTTGATAGACCCTTGTTGAGAAGGCAGTAGCGGTCTGCTGCGAGTTTAGCCTACCAACATCTAGCTTTCGTTGTATGGTAGCTCGCTGGGCGTGTGCTGTACTAAATCTGGTACGTACCTTGGCTAGGACAAGATAGTGGACCTAGTCGATGTTGGGACCTCTGTTTGCTCGTACATTAATCACACTCGATGCATGACTGGCATCGATTAGCACGTGGTCTATTTGGGTGCGGACGATTGGGAGGCCACCGCGCCAAGTTGCCTTGTGGATGTCGAGGTGTTAAAATCTGGTGCTACCTTTGACCATGTTGAGGCCCGCGGAAAAGTTGATTAGCCTTTCTCCATTGTTATTGGTGGTGCTATGTAGGCTGAATTATCCGATGGTCGGGCGAAAGATTTTATCTATCCCAATTTGGGCGTTGAAATCACCGATGACAAATTTGATGTCATGCTTGGAGCAGCGCTCGTGAAGTTGTTCTAACCGCTCATAGAATTCATCTTTCTTCGCATCGTCTTTATCCATTGTCAGGGCGTGTACACATATTAAGCTTTGAAGAACTTAGCTTTGATGAGTATCGAGGCAAGGCGCTCGTCTACTGCTGTAATTTTGGAGACGAGACCACATAGTTTCCTACTAACCACGAAACCACATCCAAATATGCGTTGACTCTCATGGCCACTGTAGTAGATGTAGTAGATGCTTTTTCTAGGTGTCCGTTTCCAATCCATCATCATCAGCTTTTGCAAATCAAATATTAAGACATTAATGCATCAAGTTGTGATAGTCAAGTCGTATGTATTGGTAAATAGGCTTTTACTATTTTGTATTTTAAACGAGTATTAGCTTCTAACAAAAGGCCTTTGCAAATTCAGTTATGTATAACAGTTGGTATCCAAAATGTGTTACATTTGTAGGTTAGAGAACGTATTAAACAATACTAGTTTGTTCGATACCCATTACGATTACCTGGTGGCCAGATGAACTATAACTGAGCCGGTAACCTGGAGCTGAGTTTATCCTTGATCGCCACCGCACATCAGAGAGCTCATTTGGTAGTTTTTGCCTCGTTCCTCCCTTTTCTTTTCTCTAGTTCTTTAAGAGTCTTCTTGTGTTCTACGTTTCTATCACGGTAACTCGTTTCGCTTCTTTTTTTCTGCGTTGCCAATGTTTTTCTTCACAGTTGCAAGAAATTTAAATTCAAACTAACAGCATTGAAAAGCGTGTATAAAATAAATTTCAGTTTTCCATATCCTTTCGTTCTTAACTCCCAACGTGAGCTACACCCACACCCTGAGATTGAGAATCTCATGTCTTCGGACTCAGCTAGCCGGGCATTATACTATAAGATATAATGTCTTCGGAATGAACACTCCAAGTGGTCGACCATTCAGAGTCTGCAGTTCATAAAGACTTTTACCTTTTTTTTTTCAATATACGACATTTGATGTTCTTTTTAGTGAATTTAGCGTTGATGTTGTTCATGAAGTCACTATGAACAAAATTCCATTTAAAAACCTCCTGACCTTTTATGTAAGTTATTTCCCGCGAACGACGATTGTAATTGCGACCACTTTTTCATAAGCGTCGTGTAAATGCTTGCTGATGTTTTCTTGTATCAACTGTAGTTTAACCTGAGGCTCTAGGGACTTCACTTCGGCTTCTTCAAGAGCGTTGGACATCCTTCCAAGCTTATAGTCAAGACCACTACGCTACATATGTTGGCCAAACATAGCATGGGAAGGCGTTGCTTTCAAAAATGACTGTTCCGACCCTCGTAACGTAGTCTATTATAGTATCCCACATATGGTGGTCGTCGCCAACAGACGATCTAATTGCTGCCATTATTGACTGATTTACTCGTTCCACCGCCTTTGTTTGCGGAGCGTAATTCCCTATCTTAATATGTTTAATATGATACACACCTAATCAGCGCCTTGTTAACTTTGGTTTTCGTTGGTCGGGATAAGACAATACTTCGCATTTGCTTTCCGTGACCAAAGTAGCATCGGTTAGCCAGAGAAATTCTTCATCTAATTTCTAAGCTGGTGTTATTCTTCTTGTGTTTTCTGATCCCAAGTAGTCACAGAAGCATTAGGTCGTGTTGATGATCTGCGAGTAAATACCAAGTACCTCGTCTTACTTTCGTTCACCGCTAGTCCCATTTGGCGGGAATTCTGTTCAATAACTGTGAACGCCCTGCTGACTGATCGTGGAATTTTTCCGATTATGTCGATGTCATCGGCATTCGAGAACAACATAGTGTGGGCATTGGCGCAGTATATACTCCAAAAGGCGCCTGCTGCTTTGTTATTTTTAAGCATTCGCATAGTTTTTACAACCTCGTCATCGTCTGGTGGCTCCCCAGAGGGGCATCATCGGTCGGGGTAACCAGATATTCATCTTCTCCACTGGCGGCATTGTTCTCGTCCTCGCTCCAAAGTAGGGTAGAGAAGTGGTTCCTCCATTAACATCTTTACAGAACGATGCTCCGGGCTTATAACCTTCGGTCAAACACTTCTGTTCGATAACTTAAGTGGACTGTATATTTAAATAAATCTCTGTAAATATTGATGTTATGTATTCAAAGGTGCTGTGCCATGTGTTGTGCTTTATTTTCATTTGCCAACCTCCGAAACCGAAAGACCGAAAAGAATAAGACGCGTCTGCTTATTATAAAGTGGTTTTGCTAACTAACTTTATTAAAGAAATAAATTTACAATTAAAGCTGCGTCAGGTGCAGTGAATAACTGTATCATCGTACGATTCAATCGTATGATTAAATTTACCAATAGCAACAATTTGAATACAATGCAAAGAAAAAATATAAGAATTTACAGTTATTCGTAAGCGTTAGAAAATAATAATTTTATCAATAAAACCAAATAATATGCGTTGGGTAGTTTTTAAAGACTTGTTGAGAAATATAAATGTATAAATTAATATATGCTTGTTGTTCCTAAACATACCGGCCCCTCTTGAACGACTGTTCAACATAAGGGGAGTGCGGCCACCTTTACAACAGGTCGCTTGTAAGTTCCGTAACTTGTTCGTACAGTGACCACTCTGACTTGGTCGTCTTCTCCGGGATGTACTTCTTCTCTATGGGCCTATTATCCATTTCGATGAGGTAGATTGGGTTCCTTTAATAGAACAACAGAACCAGGTTGCAAATTAGTCATCTTCTGCTGCCACTTGCTGCGCTGCTGAAGCGATGTTAAATATTCCGAGTGCCACCTTTTCCAAAATCCTTGTACCATAGCTTGCATTAATCTCCACCGTTGAATATGATTGGGATTAAGATCTAAATTTGCCTCGTCTGGCACAGAAGTGTACGGCTCGCCTATTAAAAAATGTGCAGGAGTTAAAGGATCCAACTTCCATTTGCACAAATCGGCCGAGAATTTAAAATGCCCTCAATTTGTGTTAATACCGTAGTGAACTCCTCAAAAGTTAATACTTTGTTTCCAATAACCCGACGTAAATGAAGTTTGACAGATCTTACCCCCGCTTCCCAAAGACCGCCGAAGTGTGGTGCTGAAGGGGGGATAAAATGCCAGTTGATGCCATCTGCAGCCAGTGAATTAGCCAAATGCTTTCTGTGTGTCGAAATAGCTAATTTTTGAATTTCGTCTAATACTCTCTTGCTGCCATGAAAAGTTGTACCATTATCCGAATATAAGTCTGATGGCTTACCTCTGCGTGAACAAAATCTTCGAAGCGCAGCCAAAAATGCATCAGAAGTTAAGTCGCTTACGAGTTCGATGTGAATGGCCTTAGTTGACATGCATATGAAAATAGCAAACCAAGCTTTGCTATACTTAGGAGTACGTCCCCTGGATACCTTAATCGCGAAAGGTCCGGCGTAGTCCATCCCTGTATGTAAAAAACATCTATGTGCCTGCACGCGTGGCACCGGTAAATCGCCCATGAGTTGCATACTTGCAGTCCGTCTTTGCATAAAACATGTTTTGCACTGGAACACAATTTTGCGCAAGAGATTTCTGCATCCAAAAATCCAGTATTGCTGACGAATAATATGAAAAGTAGCCTCAACGCCAGTATGTAAATGCTGAATGTGAAAATAATTTATGATTAGTGTGGCTACTGGAGTATTCTTCGGTATCAAAATTGGATGTTTCGCATTATAATTAATCGATGAATGTTTTATTCGACCTCCGACACGCAACAATCCATAGTCATCAATAAATGGTGCAAAGCGCAGAAGAAAAGATTTTGAATGAATTTGATGATTGTTTTGCAGCTGACCAATTTCCTTTTCAAAGGCTGTTCGTTGTACATAGCGTAGAATAAAAGCTCTTGCCGTATGAAGCTCTGAAGTCGCCAAAAAATCAGTATTTTCCGTTTCAAGAAAATTTCTGCTAGGTCGACACTTATTTATAAACCGGAAACAGTAGCAAATTACACGTAGGAGGCGGGTCCATGATGACATCTTATTGATGAGATGTTCAATAACATTTTCGCTAGGTAAAATATAGAGAACAGGTTGTAAAATTTGTTTAGTCTCCGCGATAACAGCAGTGTCGTTTTCCATATCATGTGGCGGCAAATCGTATTTAGAGTTCAGCTTGTTGGTTTCAGGTTGCAATAGCCACTCCGGGCCAATCCACCATAGTTTATGTTCGAGCAGTTTTGACGGTAACAACCCACGAGAGGCACAGTCAGCCGGGTTGTCCTCTGACCGAACGTAATGCCAATGATTGCGTGGAAATAGTTCGAGAATAATTGCTGGACGATTTGCAACAAAGGTGGTCCACTTTCTCGGAGGCGCTAACAACCAGTGTAGAACGATTTGAGAATCAGTCCAACAATAAACTTCTGAAATGATAAGAGTAAGTGCGCTTTTAACCTTTATTAAAAGCTTCGTTAGTAATAGAGCAGCGCTTAGCTCTAAACGTGGAATTGATAATGTTTTTAGCGGCGCGACACGCGTTTTAGAAGCAACCAGATTCATTACGTAGCCGCTGGTAGTTTGTGCGCGAGAGTAGACGGCACCGTAAGCTTTAGAGGACGCGTCACAAAAACCGAATAACTCGATCGGTTGAAATAGTAGGGAAATATATCGCAATACACGAACTTTGGAAAGAGTTTCTAATTCGCTCATATATGCAAAGCCACCGATCACTAAGAGTCTCTGGAAGTGTTTTATCCCATTTAAGAGCGCAACACCACAATTCTTGAAATAATATTTTAAATAAAATAACGGTAGGCACAACAATGCCTAATGGATTATAAATTTTTGATAGTTCGGATAATACTATACGTTTTGTTGGTTCACGAATAAAGTCACTTGGTTTTATTTTGAAAAATAGTTCATCAGAGTTGAGGTTCCACTGTAAACCCAAAATTTTCACATTTTATTCTGAGCATTGTGAATCCAACGCGACGGGTTTGAATTCACACCAATCTTGTGGCAAACTATCAAGTAACGAACAACAATTTGAACTCCATTTTCGCAATTTAAACTTAGCCTCGCTTAATAGATTTATCAGTTCGCATTTTAAATTTAGTATTTCTTCGATCGAATCGTAACCGGTAGGTATATCATCGACGTACGCGTCGTTTGCTAACACTCGCGCGGCATTTGGATATTTAAAACGTAAAGTAACGCCGAAAAGATCACGTTGTATAGCTGGTCCAACACTTAGACGATCGTTGAGTGAAAATCCATTTTCATCTTTACCAGATCCATCAAAGACAACTCTACACTTGGTTGTAGAACTGTCAGGTTTTAAAACGGCGTGATGTGCTAAATAGAAAACCATTGATTTGTCATCTTTGAAATCGCATGCCTCCACAGGCTCCATATGTCCGAGCTTTAAGTACTCGTCCATGAATTGTACATGTTGTTTCTTTAAGGTAACATTCTTCCGAAACCGTTTTTTCCACGGACTTGAACCAAATGGAGGTGCTCCTTCCAAAAACGGGTATTGAACCTTATAAACACCATCCTTATCGCGCTTGTGTGTTGTAGCAAAATGTTTTTCTGCTGGATCAATTTCACTATCAGACGACGATTTTATATCTTTTAATTCCATAAAAGATCGCACCATTAAATCCAAATCGAGTTGTGCATGATGAACACAAACTGGAACCAAATCATTGCTAGCTGGTATATATGATCCAGCAATAACCCATCCAAACATTGTCTTTAAAGCAATTGGTAAAGTCTTACCAAACGATATATGTTCACCATTGTAAATGTTCCATAATTGATCTGATCCGACAATAATATCAATTGGCCCTGGGACGCTAAAGGATGGATCCGCCAAGCGCAACTCTTGTATTTGTGTCCATGCTGAAGAGTCAACGTCGATTTGTACAGCAGGAATTGACGATGTTAATTTGTTAAGAACAAGCGCATTTATTTGAAGCAATTATCTGAAACCGCGAACATAACTGCAACTTAACACGGCCTCGCGTTACTCCTGCTCCATTTGCAGCAATTCCAATAACAGATATACATGCGTGTGTTCGTTTTAGACCCGTACGCTGAACAAAAGACTCGAATACGAATGTCGCTGATGAGCCAGTGTCTAATAATGTACGACATGGTATTGTCTTGCCCCAAGCGTTGGTAACAGTTGATAATATTGTAGGCAAAATTGTTGAAGTAATTGGCAATTCTTGGTATACAGATGTAGTTAAAGCAGTTGTCGCAGCGGCACTCGAAGATCCTGACGTCAAGTGACCATTTGAGTTAGTATCTGAAGCAAGCATACTAGAAGAAGGCATAGTTGATTGTCATCTTTCGAGGTGTAATAATGTATGATGCTTATAGTTGCATATGCGGCATCTAAAATTAGACTTGCAATTAGTTACAATGTGTGATAAACTAAGACAATTGAAACAGAGTTTATTTTTTACTACAATTGATTTCCTCGGCTTTAAATCTAGTCCTTTAAACTGTTCGCAAAATGAGAGCATATGTGGGCCTTGACAATGAGCGCACTTTAAATTATTGCCCTTTGAGTTAATATTGGCATGGTATGCCATTGCTCGTTTATTTTGATGGATTGGTTGACATGACTCTAATGCACCACAACGATTAGATAGAAACTTCCACTATTAGATTCACTTCGCTCTGCCCATGCTTGTCGCGTTTCACTGTCCACTTTACGTAATAAAATGTATATCAACCACGGATCACGTTTATTACATTTTAATGCATTAAGACCGCGTATCACTTCGTCAGCACCATGCGACAGTTTTCGCATTAATTGAATATTTGAATTTGCATTTGATAACAAAAAAAAACTTGTCAATATATGCACGAATAATTAATGATTTTTATACCCGCCACACATAGTGTGAAGGGTAATATCAGTTTGTCGGAAAGTTTGTAACGCATTAAAGGAGGCATCGGAGACCCCATAAAGTATATATATTATTGATCAGCTCGATGAGACTAATCGATTTAGCTATGTCCGTCTGTCTGTCTGTCCGTCCGTCTGTTCGTCTGTTGCAATGCGTTTTTCTCGGAAAGTTTTAAAGATATTGACCTGAAACTTTAAACTTAAGCTTTTGTGTTCCTAGACAGTTTGTATGTCAGAACCAAGGTGCCCCGCCCACTTTTAGATATAGCCCCCGTACAAACTTACAATTTTTTTCGATTTTTTTGTATGAAAATAATTCTTATTTATGAATATCAGAGAAAGGTGCCACGCCCATTTTTAGATATAGCCCCATGCAAACTTACTATTTTTTCGATTTTTTGTATGAAAATTGTTATTATTTGTAAATGTATTTACTACAAACTAGAATCTACCCGCGGCCTTGCTCGCTTTTTTTTTTGTTTCTATTTGTTTTCTAAATATAAATTGTTCAAAAAATTTGGGTTCAAATTTTGGAATTCCCTAAACACGACTAACCATCATTCAAATGCGGCAAGTTTTAAGTCTCTACGTCTATTCAATCCAAAGATTTTACTTTTTCAAAGCTCCCATTAAGCCCCGGCCACCTGTAATAAAAAAAAAAAATTGGTCAAAAAATTTATATTGGGTCCAAGGTCCAAATTCCGGAAATCTCTTGAACACCTTAAACGCCAAAAATGTTTTTTAACCATCTTTCAAATGAGCCCTGTTTCAAGGCTCTACGTCTATTCACTTCAAAGATATGGCTTTTCCGGTTTCAATGCCCCCATTAGGCCCCGGGACAAAATTTTCCAAAATCCCGGGATAAAAAGTATCCTATGTCCGTCTCCTGGCTCTAAGCTACCTCCCTACCAATTTTCAGCCAAATCTGTTCTGCCGTTCTTGAGTTATAAGTGCTGTAACTAACACGACTTTCTTTTATATATATAGATATGGATAAAAGCAGTTTAATGACATCCAATTTCAAAAGAAAGGTGCCACGCCCATTTTTTGATATGGCCCCTAATACAAACCAAGCGCACATTTTCCAGATTTTGTATGAAAATAGTTCTTATTTATGGATATATTCACTCCAATCTGTGTAAAATCACTTCTACTGTTATCCTATGAATATGCTTCCGATATGACAAGGATCGAGCCACTATAACATATAGACCCATACAAACTCACCTTCTATTTTTTATTTTTTCAAGAAAATGGATAAAGTTTCGTGTGGTGGGTATTTGAGCTTCGGTGCTTCCGAAGTTAACGTTCTTGCTTGTTTATCATATTGTTTTTCTAGTCTTTACCAGGCTTCTTTATAATTGTCATCAGTTACCGAAATGTGTTTGATTAAATTTAAAGCATTACAGCTTAAATATAACTTTAAATAATGAAATTTTGCACTTTTACTAAGATTCGCATTACTGTCTATTGTTCCACTAAATAAATCACGAAATTGATTCCAATCATCGTAGTTGCCTGTAAATGTTAGAGTCCGAATTTTCTCAAACAGACGAACTTTGCACTTTAACCGTAGCCTCCAGTCGAGTCTCCATACTCGTTTCTGATGCTGCAACCGGTGTTTGAGTTTCCTCCAAATACGCATTGGATGTATCCAATTGATTGTGAGGTATCATTTTTCGCAGTTCTATCGCTTTGACGAGCAGTTCATGTGTTTCGAAATGTTTCGACTCCTAATCCACTATGTCCTGCTCTGGGTCTACAAACCCTTCTTCATCTGAATATCCATATAGATATTCGTGTAACTCAAAAAATCTTTGATAATTGACTTCTAACCGCTCCATGCGGTTCTGTAATGATTCTACTGACAACTCACTACTTTGCTCGTTCGCTTGAGTTAGCGCGCGAAATTGCCGCTTTGTAAAAACCACTTTTATTGATTAATTTATTCATTGTTAATGAGATACCGATGTGACTATTCGACAAAGTCACCCAAACTTGTTGAGCAAATAAAAAAAGACACAAGACGAAATCATCAAAATATTCAACCGATCCGGCTCGAAGGACCAAATTGTTCGATAATTTGAGTGGACTGTATATTTAAATAAATCTCTGTAAATATTGATGTTATGTATTTAAAGGTTCTGTGCCATGTGTTGTGCTTTATTTCATTAGCCAACCTCCGAAACCGAAAGACCGAAAAGAATAAGACACGTCTGCTTATTATAAAGTGGTTTTGCTAACTAACTTATTAAAGAAATAAATTTACAATTAAAGCTGCGTCAGGTGCAGTGAATAACTGTATCATCGTACGATTCAATCGTATGATTAAATTTACCAATAGCAGTAATTTGAATACAATGCAAAGAAAAATATATTTATGACCATGTTACGGCCCAGAATCCATGCCTCGGCCGCGGAGTTCACCACGGGTGGATTTTAACTTCTGAGTCTGCCACCTGGAGTGCTTCTGTTTCTTCTAGCCGTCTTATCCATGGTTCGTGTGTTCTTATGATTTCAAGTTGTTTTCCGGTTGAGGGGACCAATAGCCCTGCGCAACCAACCTCATCCTGAGGGATTGTCTCTGTAGACGCCTCTTACGTCAAGCTGAGCCTGTTGTGGTGGTATTCTTGACAGCCCGCACACCACACGGTACACAGGTACTTAAAGTATTTGAAACAAAATTATGAGGCCACTAGAAAGATTTGCTTTTTTCAATAGACTTGCCACTTCACGTTAGAGCTGACAATGTGTCCCAAAATCCCGAGAAACTATGAGTAGGTCGTCCAAAAACGTATACACATTATTCTTTAACGCTGAGGGATAACCATATACATTACTCTACAAAGGCGTTGTGTGGCATTGCACAAGCCGATTGGCATGAATTTGAATTGGTACAATGGCCGTCCTGGTACGGTAAAAGACGTAAACTTTCTGCTTTCTGCATCAAATTCGATCAGCCAAAAAGCGTGTTTCAGGTCCACACTGCTTATAAAAATTGTTTCGTCATCTCTACTCAACACAGACTCGATGCTTTGTAATGGATAAACATCCTTCACTGTTAAGATGTTCAGCTTACGTGCACAAACCATTCTACTCTGGTTTGCATACTAAATTGACCCGATTGTTCGAAAGACTTTAGCTCTCTTCTTTCACGCTTAAAGATAACATTTCGTCTACTTCTGTAGATAAAAGATCATGTACGGCTGGTGTTACTGGACAGAACTTCTCTTTTACAGATACGGCCCCTGTATCCAAATCCATACCGTGCTTATCTACTTCAGTTTTACCTAGACTATCCTTTTCAAAAGTTAAAAATTCTTCTTTTATGCATTCTAGTTCGTTCCTTAATTCCAGTGTCAGATCATGTGCCTCTATTATTTCGCTTACATACAATAATTCTTGTGGTATGTCCTAGACGATTTTAAAGAAATCTGAAATTTTTACCAGAATTCCACTAATAAATACAGATTTTGTTCCAATGAAGGAGACAAATACAGTGTCATTTCATGATCCTGTCTCTCATACTTAATTTTGCGTTAGTTTTTCCCATAATTGTGTGAGGAAAATCTTGTAACCGAACGATAAATGCACGGCCCATTTTTGCATGGTTTCCATGTAGTTTTTGACTAAGAAGCTAATGGATGTTCCCAAATCCAATAATCCGACTAATTTATTACCTGTGATTGTTAATTCAACATAAGGTCGATTATCCTTCTTAATTTTTTTTTTTTTTTTATGTTGTGTTCTTTATTTGCAATCAGTCCCTAAGGGGACTATCAGCGAATTGTAATGCACAAGATTGACTTTCTAAAAAGGTATTCCATGACTTGGGAGTTGTTATTGGGGTTTAAAAAGGGGTGGGGAGTGATGGAGGAGGGAGGAGGATTTAAAAGTTTATGTGTGTGCCAAATCCAGGGGGTGTAACCTCTTCAATCGCCGAGTTGTTGTACTGTTATCCAGCAGGTTTTATGGCCAGAGGGTTGACATGGTTGTCCAGTCTATCCAGATATGCCTAAGTGAGCCTAGCCACCTCCTGGCTTATGAGAGGGACTTTTAGTTCCTGGTGGATTTCTGCATTGATGTGATATGGGTGCGCCTCAGAAATAATGCGCAGAGCCTTGTTTTGGAAGACTTGGATTCTTTCCCTGCTGTTTCTCTTTGCAGTGCCCCAGAGTGCTATGCCATACGTCCACATAGGTTTAAGTATGGCTTTGTAAATGAGGAGATTGACCCTTAGTTTGATGGTGGACCTTCTATCAAGCAGCCACAGATGCTTGCGCAACCTCTCATTCAACTGGGAACGTTTTTGTGTGAGATGACTACTCCAGGTTAAGCGCCTATCCAATACCAGGCCTAAGTACTTTGCAGTGACGCTGTTGGGTATGGCAACGCCATCCAGACTGACGGCAGGGCAGTCTCCTCTTCTCAGGGCAAACGTAATGTGTGTGGATTTGTCTGGGTTGACAACGATATTCCACCGTCTTAGCCATATGTTTAGGCGGTCCAGCTGAGTTTGTATTATGCTGGACGCCACGAGTGGGGACTTATCATTGGCTAAAAAGGCGGTGTCATCGGCATAAGTGGCAGTGAGCATTCTAGGGTCGCTGATGGTTGGCATATCTGCTGTATACAGTGTGTATAGCGTCGGGCCCAGGACACTTCCCTAGAGCCTCAGGTTAAACTACAGTTGATACGAGAAAACATCAGCAAGCATTTACACGACGCTTATGAAAAAGTGGTCGCAATTACAATCCGACTAATTTATTACCTGTGATTGTTAATTCAACATATGGTCGATTATCCTTCTTAATCCTTATCCTTCTCATTTTGTATCTTTCGCTATTTTTGCCACCTTTGTCTTGTTCGTAATTGTCTTTTGTAGCGGAGTTTTTAAATTTTTTGCAATTCTTTTAGCTGACTACGTACCCTTTTATAATTGGCTTTCTTTTCCCTTACTGATTGTGATTTATCTTCTCGCAAAGCCTCTATGGTACATTGATCGCTATTGCCATTCTTGAACTCAGAATGGATTCCTTCAATGTCATTTACCCGACGCCGTGAATTTGTAACTGGTTGTAAAACATTTTGCAAGGTACGTCTGTGCTGTGATTTCAATGGCCTTTCTGCTTCGTAGCACTCAACCCTAAACTGCTCGACATTTACGATGTACATAGGGTACACCACTCGTGCATGATCTTCTCTCATATTGGATTTAATAATCTTTATTAGTTCATAATCTGCCATAGGACGTTTAAGCCTCGATTTAAGTATCATCATATGATGTATATATGCATCAATACTTTTTCTGGTTTTTTGCATTAGGTCCCTCCAACTTTCATAGGCGTTAAAAGACCTAATCTTAACACCAGCTAGCCTTAATTTCCATGTGTTTTCACATATAGCCAGTACCAGTCCTTTTCTGCTCCCGTGACCAAAAAATGTTCGATTCTAAATATAAAATCTTCAGTTTAAAGCTTTGATGCATCACCTTCAAAACAACGCCCCATTTTTTGCACATGCACCACTTCTACCTTATGATATTGCCACGCTCCTTGTATATGACCCATTCTATTGTGGTCACCTTCATGTAATGCTCTCGACGTCACTCCCCTTCGACTTTTGGTGTTACTCATTCCAGCATGATCATCCACATCATTAAAAACCGTTCTGTTTAGGCGATCGCTTGGATACCACGTGGGATTACGAGTTCTTTGATTGCGTCCTATATTAAAAGAACTGTTCCAAGTTTTAACTATGTTGTTATTTCCTATCGCTAGTGAACGCAGTAGATCTCTTACTACTGTCTGTTCTTTATATGGAATGGCAGTAGTGTGAATCCTGGCCTCTCCTGACTCAGATGCTTGTGGTTTGCCTGCCCTGTAACGACGTAGGTCATCCGCTACTTCTGCTAAAGCTGACCGGTATGTTTCGTGGGCCTGTGTCACAACTACATTAAAACCAGACCTTTTCTCCGACTCTATTCTGTCGGTGTAATTCACTCGGTATTTCTTTCTGTTGAGAACGGTGCCGTTACTGCTGCCGTTTCTATTGTCTGTTGTTTCGGTATCGCACCTTGTAAGCCGGCTCCACTCGCTATTTCCTTTTCAACTAGACTGCCATTCCTTATGTCTCCCGACTCCATTTCGTATCGGTCTGAGCCTCCACTGCTCTTTTTCGCTGAACGCTCTAAAACCATATCTTGTAACCTTGTTTCGTTTAGATTTAGCTGAGTCGCGAAAGATCGAGTTATTGGGCGACGATTTACTACGTCTAGTTCTTTCTAACCGCAGCTTCAGCATTGTTCTTTATCCACAAGGGTAAATTGAAATTTCTTTTTTCTGTTCATAAAAAAAATTATTTTAAATTTTTTTTTTGTTGCTGGAACAAAATGTTGAAAAGTGTTTTCGATTATAATTTTATAACATAAAATAACAAAATCAATTTTATATCAGCTATACTAAATCATATATCCTTAATTCATTTATCATAAGTATTATTGTTATGATTATATATATTTTTTTCTTGTTTGAAATACTCAAACCAAATCGGGCGGGCAACCCTAGAGAGTTACACATCAAAATTCAGATGCTTGAAGTCTCTTAGTAAATTTTACGTGTTAAACAAAAAAAAATTAGGTGTCTTTCAGTTACTAAGTATCACACAGTGGTACTTTAATTCTTCTCTTTGGGCGCTATTTGTTACACTCCATCCTCCACTTTGTTTATCTCCTCGTAGTAAGTCTTCCGACTTCATGCTCAAAACTTCTCAGGATTGGGTACGACCACTGACGCAAAGAGGGATAGGCGTAACAAAACAAGTTTCTTAGTCAAATTACAGGATGTCGCTGATAATAAATCCTGTGTGACCCTTCCTACCTATAACTGCATATAAAACTATTTAATGCAACTCCCATTAACTTGTTGTGTGTATAACAACGTCATGTGGTGATTCTTATGGTGTCCGCTCATCAATAAAGGGGTGCCCTTGCCCAAAAAAAAAAAAAAAAACAAGTAAAAACGTTAACTTCGGTGGAACCGAAGCTTAAATACCCGTCACACGAATCTTTGAATAGTTTAGTGTAGATCATCAGTGGCTTATATACATTTATAAATATATATTCGAAAATAATTAATTTTTCTTACATTTGTTGGAAAATAATCGAAAAGTTTGTGTGGGGACTATAGCTAAAAATAGGCGTGGCACCTTGGTTTTGTTATTGGATATCATTAGAAGTGTTTTTTTTCATAAATTTGAGTGAATAGTCTCATAAATAATACCTATTTTTATACAAAAATTCGAAAACGGGCGTTCAATTTGTATGGGGGCTATAGTTAAAAATGGGCGTGGCAGCTTGGATTTGACGTTGAATGACATTAGAAGTATTTTTACCCAACTTGGTGTGACTACATTCATAAATAATAGCTATTCTCATATAAAATTCGAAAATGGGCGGTAAGTTTGTTTGGGGGCTATAGCTAAAAATGGGCGTGGCAGCTTGGATTTGACATTGGATGACCTAAGAAGTATTTTTACCAAACTTGGAGTGACTAAATTCATAAATAATTGCTATTTTCATAAAAAAAATCCGAAAAAACGGTAAACTTGTATGGGGGCTACACCTTAAAAATGGACGTGGCACTTTGATTTTAACACTTGAGCTGCTTAGGACTGAGAAAAGCTTAAGTTCCGAGTTTCAGGTCAATATCTTTAAAACTAAGCGAATGAACCGCATAAATACAGACAGACGGACAGACAGACAGATGGACGGACAGACAGACAGACAGACAGACATGGCTAGATCGACTCGTCTCGTCGTGCTGATCAAGAATATATATACTTTATAGGGTCTAAGAAGTCTCCTTTAATGCGTTACAAACTTTCT
Source organism: Leucophenga varia (assembly GCA_018903435.1). Classification (NCBI taxonomy): domain Eukaryota; kingdom Metazoa; phylum Arthropoda; class Insecta; order Diptera; family Drosophilidae; genus Leucophenga; species Leucophenga varia. The sequence goes on from JAEIFJ010000188.1 coordinate 43,337, forward strand.
GACAAAATGATAATACCCTCCACACTGTGTGTGACGGGTATAAAAAAATTAATGCATGATTAATTATTAACAATAGGGAGTTTCCATACGAAAAAGATCAAAGTTTCAAGTCAAGTTTTTGATTTTGTTCAAAGTTGGTCAATTTGTAGTATTTGGGGGTAGTAATAGCTCAGTAAGTATTTTTTAAAAATTTTCAAAATTTTAGGAATTACGTCACTTTTAATTTTTGGCCCTTTATTTTTTCAAACTCTTGTAATTTAAAGAGTTTTTAATGGATTTCAATGAAATTTATAGGGCGTGCAGGGAAAAATGTAAGGTTTTAAATAAATTTGAAGTGAATTTAAAAGTTTAAAAATTTATGTAGAAAACACAAAAAACATTTTTAAACCTTTTTTTTCTATGTGTGCTAATTCATATTGTTAAATTTTTTATTTAAACATTGGTTAAGGCGCACCGTGAAAGCGTCTATGCCTGGTGCAAGCTGTTAAAACAAAAGGAGACAAATAATTTGTTGATGCTGTGCATTGTCAGCCGATTAAATTCTAGCTTGTGCAAGCTGTTAAAAAAAAAGAGACAAATAATTTGTGTATTTTGTGCATTTTCAGCCGATTAAATTTTAGCTGGTGCAAGCTGTTAAAAAAAGTCAAGAGAAGAACAAATGTTCAGAGGACAAATGTCTAAAGTGTAAAGGAGAGAAAAAGGTCTATGTATGTGACACAGATTTAAATATTTTGCATTGTCAGTCGATTAAATTCAAACTGGTGCAACTTGTCAAATATACATATATGAAAAAAGAAGAACAATGATTCTAAAGACAAATGTCCAAAGATTAAAAAAAAAAAAAAAAAAAATGTAACACAGAGACAAATGTCTTTGCATGTGACATAAAATTAAAAAAAAAATAATAATAATAATTTGCTCTGTCACAGTTTTAAGTTATTTGGCTAATTAATTTTGTTTCAGAGAACGTATACGATGTCTGAATAGAAACCATTCTTGTGGAAAGCGATGGATAAGGCACTCTGGGGCATAGAGTGGGAAGCATGGCTTCTATCATTTAAAATTTACGCTGAGTCTGAGGACATAACGTCATCTTATAAGAAAAGAAACAAACTATTGCACTTGGGTGGTCCATAATTGTAGGCGGTAGCCTCTAGTTTTTGAAAGGGAAGCGAACGATGTCTTCGCACCATTGGTCGAGAAGCTAACTGAATATTTCTCGCCTCCAAGGAACTCGGTATTTGAAAGATACAAATATCGAGCAATGACACTCGCAGAGGGCGAATGTTTCAGTGAGATTCTGTTGCGACTCCGTAGACAACTGGCAAAATGCATGTTTGGGTCAACAAAGTCAGAAATCGAAGAGACGTGTCTCATTGACAAGATAATCTGAAAGAGAAGTTACTTAAAAAGGAGTACTCACTTGACGAGATTATTAAAACATACCACATCGATAAACAAGTTGACAAACAGCCTGGACTATGGCTGATACCAGAATCTGGCATAGCAACAATGAACAAGGTATCTCAATCTAAAACTTACAGAGAAGCCCCGAATACTGAATGCGAAAGGTGGGGCCGAAAAGATCAGTCGGGAAAGAGTCCGCAATGCCCCGCAAAAAAGATGAAATGCAATAAATGCTCCAAGATTGGTCATTATTATCGCAAATGTCGAACCAGAATGTGGCAATCGGACAAAAAGAATGGCGAACCCGATCCAAAACGGCGACGTGCATTTGGAACGTCTATGCATGCAATCACCGGAGAAAATCGGAAAACTGTTTTTCTATTACGAACGGATCGTAGGAAGACATTGACATACAATGTTATGTGGCCGGTCTGGTCATTACCATGATGATCGATTCCGGCTGTCAATATGATCTGGTCAGTCAAGTAGATTGGGAACAACCTAAACAAAAAGCCGCTGTTATGTTTAATAACCGAGCCCAATCGCCCCACCAATTTCGTGCTTATGCCTCGAGTAATTTACTGAAGATACTATCCGTTTTTGAAGCCCCAATTGCAGTTAAGAGGCCAGAGTCTATTGCTTCATTTTACGTAATTGAGAACAGTTAACAATCATTACTGGGGCGAGATACGGCAGAAAAACTAAACGTCGTAATACTGGGCTTAGGCGTGAACCAAGTGGAAAAAGTTAGCCCATTCCCAAAGTGGAAAGATATACCAATCAGAGTAGCTATAGATCCAAATGTGATACCTGTACAACAACCACTCAGACGCATTCCTGCGGCACTAGAAGAGAAAGTAACTGACAAAATCAACAAAGCCCTTAAAATGGAAATTATCGAGCCAGTTAAGGGCCTCAGCTCTTGGATATCTCCTGTAGTTATCGCATTCAAAGAATCGCAGACAAGACTTTGTATTGATATGCGGGGCGCAAATAAAGCTATACGACGCGAAAACTATCCCTTGTCGACGTTTGATGTTTTTGTGACGAAGCTTAAAAACGCAAAGTACTTTTCACGGCTTGATCTTAAGAACGCTTACCATCAGATAGAGAGATAACTCAAGTCGAGAGATAACTTCATTCATTACACATCGCAGTCTATTAAGATACAAACGTTTGTTATTTGGAGTAAATTCGGCACCTGAAATATTTCAGCGACTAATGGAAGAAAAGGCTATCTTCATGTCCTAATGTTCTAAACTACCTTGATGACTTAATTATATTTACAAACACAGATTAACAACACGATGACGTTGTGAAAAAAGTTAAAGAAATATTCAAAGAAACAATGTCCTGCTAAACGACTCTACGTGCGTATGGAAAACACAGAAATCGAAATTCTTAGGCCACATTCTTTCTGACAAAGGCATTGAAGCGGACATTGGATAAGTTAAAGTTATTACTGAGTTAAGGAGTTGCGAAGATTCTTGGGTCTAGTGACCTATGTTGGAAAATTTACACCCGATCTAGCTACGAACACGGAGCCGTAGAGAAGCCTGTTTAAAGCAAATGCAAAATTTGAGTGGGGAAACAGCTTTCGTAAATTTAAAAACGAATGTAGCAGCTTTTCCCAGACATATATTTAAACGTATCTCGGAAAACCAGTCTAATCGCAGATGCCAGTCCATGGGCGTTGGGTGCTGTCCTTATTCAGTTTGATGGTAATATGGAAAGATGCATTATCTCTTTTGGTAGTAGAAGCTTTTCTGAAGTGTAGCAAAGGTACTTAGAAACTGAGAAAGAAAGTCTTGCGCTGGTTTAGGCGGTAGAGAATTTTACTTCTATTTAGCAGGATTAGAGTTTGACCTTATAACTGAGACAATTTTTAAAGCAACCTTTAAGCCCCCTGCAGAATTTGGAGGGGGGGCGAGTTTCGAGTCATATATAAAAAAGCAAAAAAACATCGCGGACTCAGTTTCCAGACTCTGTCGGACTAGGGACCCTGATCCATTTGATTGGAGTGTAGAGAAGAATATTTTTCACATAATCTCAACGTCTGTACCAATTTCGCTGGCATTCTCAGATATATCGGAAATGAATTATCAGGACGAGGAAATAGTTCACTCAATAATGTGCATTGACCAAAACACCTGGAATCCCTTTCGACTGGAACTTTCAGTAATTGGAAAACTGCTTCTACGAGGAACTCGTCTTATTATTCCGGAACTCGTCTTATTATTCCTACAGCGAGTATTAAGCCTAGCCCACGAGGGGCACCCAGGAGAAAAGGCTATGAAACGGAGACTTCGATCAAAGAACAAATGGAAGAAATATTTACAAGATTAGGAATTTCAAAATCACTTACAGCTGATAACGGTAGACAATTCATTAGTGATGAATTTAGGAATTTTTGTAAAACAAATGGAATCAAATTGATATTAATAACTCCATAGTGGCCACAGGCAAATGGTGAGGTGGAGAGCATCAACAGATCCCTAAAGAATCGACTTAAGATAGCACACACCAATAAAAAAGATTTCAAGAGCGAACAGTAAAAATATGTGCTCATGTCAATGTAACACCTGTCGGTTCAACAGGTACTGCTCCAACAGAGCTTATGTTTAACAGGGTTATTAGAGACAAAAAAAGTCGCGGGTACAAGCTATCATACTTGTTTTATATTTGTTTTAGTTATAAATATAAAATTTTACATGTATTTCAAATGACTATCATCAGCCGCACAGAACATTCAGAAACAAAATTTCATTTCATCGATCGGCTAAAAAGGAATTAGAGGTGGTAAACAATCGATGGCACTATCGACACTATCATTGGTAAAGCACTATCGAGTCGGTCTACTATCGATGGTGCCGCACTGACGATAGTGTTCGATAGTGCCAACGATAGTTCTGTTTACACAACACTGAAATAAATTGCTCGTTTTTATTCATTTGTGGCGATGCTTGGCTTAAGAAAATAATTTTGTTGACTGTGTTGACAGTGAGAATATTGTTTAATTAGATTTTTTTATATATAATTAAACCTAAAGAAAAGGATCGATTTCTCCAAATAGGTAATTAACAAGGCACTGTTGAAGCAATTTCAATTTATTTGAATTTTTCATTAAAATTTTTGTATTATAAAAGGTAAACGTCGCAGTGCTAAGGAATCATCTGATTGTAGCACATCAGATTCGGACAAAAATTCTACGTCTGAATAAGTAGGAAATTAAAAAAGAAAATCAAAATATCGGATGTATGGAAATATTTTAAAAGATCAGACGACTAGAAATATGCAAAGTGCATGACGTGGGAAAAAGAATACATGAGAAGCGGCAATACGTCAAATTTGCGAGATCACCTGAAAATGATTCATCCAAATTTAAAGGATGATGGAGCTGATACCACTACAGATGCAGATGTTTTTCATGTGGGCGACAGCATACCTCTACAAACAGCAGCTGCCAAAAATAGCATGCGATCAGTAGATTCATATAGTACACAATAAAATCTCTTTTATATGATTCTAATGCACCGCGGAAAAAGATTATTGATCGAACATTAACATTGATGATTGCCATTGATGTACAATCCTACAGCATTGTAGAGGATCCAGACTTTATAATTTACAGCAAAGCACTGGATCGTAGGTACAAGCTGCCAACTCGTGGACATTTAAAAAATGTGTAGATGATGGATTTGTACAAAGAAACTTCGGCAAAGCTTTCAACCATATTTGAAGGATTTTCCGATATTGCTGTAACGTGGGACCTATGGGCATCCCGTGCTAACACATGTTTCTTAACAGTGACTTGTCACTTTGTATATGGCTACAGCCTGAAAACGGCTTCATTAGCGACAAAGAAACTATCGGATACTACAAATCATTCGGCACAAAACATCGCAGACACTTTGCAAGAAGTATTGGCATCTTGGTGTTTATTCGAAAAAAACTATTTGTGTTGTCACGGACAATGCCAGCTCCATGATAAAAGCATTGCTCACACGCTAAATTTAGTTGTCCAAGATGGACTAAAATTTAAGGATGATGCAACTAACGGGTTAATTCTCAAATCTAATACAATCGTCAAGTTTTTCAAGAAAAGCTCTATCGCAAACGAAAAATTGAAAATTGCGCAGAAAGCTTTCAGTACACGTTGCTACAAGAAACTCCAACTCGATGGAATAGCTTCTATTTCATGATCGAGAGAATACTAGCAACCCACGAAGGAATTGCTGCCGTACTATTGTCAACAACAAATGCACCGCTGCCGTTTCATGCGGAAGAGATTAATGTATTGAAGGATATGGAAGAAATTCTATCGCTTTTTCAACAAGTCAGCGAAAAAATATCAGAAGGACAATATGTTACGATATCACTTATAATTCCACTATCATATGGACTTACTCGAAAAATCCAACATATTTCTTCACAATTCCGAACTGATGTTGGAAAAAAATATGATAACTGTTTTATTAGATTCCATTGAAAAGCGTTTGTCCCCATATGAAAAAAGGACTGTAACGAAGATGGCGCCAATTCTGGATCCAAGATTCAAAAAGTTTGGTTTTCAACAAATTACTAATGCTGAGCAAGCTGCAATTTGCTTTGAAAACGAGTTGGTGACCTTAAGCAACATGGAAAATGCAGTTAGTTTGAATTTGGAAGTCAACCCAACTAATGGGAACGCGTTTTTGGACTTTTTGGATCAAAAAGCCAGTTGTTGACGCGCGATCGAACGTCATTATTATAAAGAGGCAGTTTTTGGAAAGGGCCATTGTGCCGCCGGAAATGGATCCGTTATTATGGATAAAGCTAAAATTTAAAAAAAAAAATGTTCGATGCTCTAAAATTAATTCTTTTTACATTGAACTCTATTTCAGGTTAACCAGATGGATTTTCCATTAATAAAAACACTAATGCTAAAATATTTGTGCATTCCGGCAACGTATGTGGCAACGTCTCAGACCGCAAAACACGACTGAAAGAGGAAAATGTAAACATATTGCTATTCCTAAATCAAAGTCCTTGGATTAACTCTTCGAGCTTCAGCGAGAATAAGAACTTACAATAATCAACAAAAGCCTTAAAGGCATAACATCATCCAATAACAAATCAATGCAAGTTGTCAATTGAAGTCGTTATTTGTATAAAGATTTTTATTATTTTCTACAGTTGAGTTTTTTTTTTACTACCTTTGAATTTAGTATTACAAATGATTTGATTAAGTTTATCTTTACTTTTGAAACATTTTGATTTATATTTCACTTTTTTTAATTGCTTATTCTGAAGAATAATAAATATTTATAAAATAAATAACTATTACCCAAAAGCTTTGTTTGAAAGTTACTTTATAATAACCGATTTTGAAGAGTTTTAATTGTTTAAAACATTTAAATATTTCACTACAGTAATACTTTACCTTTACCTCTCCGTGCGTAGGAGCAATCAAATTGCACGATTTGGTCTTTAAAATCGTGAATAATTATTCCAAATCGTGCAATTTGATTTCTCCTGGATGACAAAAGAAATGTTTTTACCCAATTGGGAGCGAGTACATTCATAAAGAATTACTAGTTTAAAAAAAGAAATCGAAAAAATCGATGTTTGTATGGGGGCTATACCTCAAAAATGGGCGTGGCACTCTCATTTTCGAACTTAACCTAGTCGTTGCCGAGAAAAGCTTAAGTTTAAAATTTCAGCCAATATCTTTATATCTTCATCAAATAAATCGCATAGCAACAAACAGACGGACAGACAGACAGACGGACATGGCTAGATCGATTCGTCTCATCGAGCTGATCAAGAATGAATATACTTTGTGGGGTCTCCAATGCCTCCTTCAATGCGTTACAAACTTTTGGACAAACTAAATTTACCCGTTTACACTATGTGTAACGGGTATAAAATGCCGAAAATAAATTTACTTGCTTGCCGCGAATTAAATGAATCACACACCTGTAAAAACACACTATAAAACAAGTTCTAGACGAATTTTATGTAAATATTAACAATGTTATATCCATAACCGCTGATCGCGGAGCGAATATGATAGCTGCTGTTAAATATCTTCGTGCAAATCATGTTGCCTGTTTTGCCCATGCAGTAAACACAATTGTTTAAAAACTAATGTCGGATAAATTTATTAAATTGACATTATTGAAAATGAGATATATATACAACTTGCTGGCTCATAGTCCGCAAGCTCAACAAGATCTAAGGCAATGCCAAATCAATGCCACATTGCCTTTAAACAAAATGCCGTTGTGCTGGAAAACTCGTTGGTGGTCTGAAATGAGACAAATGAAGTTCGCAATAGAATGGAGTGTGGCAGTATACTTTTTTTTTTGACACAGTACGCTGGTAGGGCACATCAGACATTTCAGCTTAATGTTTCGAAAATAAGTCGTTTGAAAGAAGTAACTCAATTTTAGAAAAGATTGTGTAGTGAGCTCACTTTTTATTGCAATTGCCTCCAACTATTCGAAAAAATATTAATCGAAAAGGAAACCGGGCCAGATGCCGTTATATGCAGATGTTGTTGAACGA
>JAEIFJ010001875.1:0-100530 GCA_018903435.1 Leucophenga varia
CTTTACCATATCAATGTTGTAGACATTAGAATTGATTTTACCAAATTTTAATTGAATTTTTAGAAAAAATAAATGTTTTTATACGAAAATTCGAAAATGGCGGTAAATTTGTATGGGGGCTATACATAAAAATGGGCGTGGCATTTTGCTTTTGACCCTGGATGACAAAAGAAATGTTTTTAATTGGGAGCGATTATATTCATAAATATTTACTATTTTTAAACAAAAATCGAAAAAAATCGATAAATTTGTATGGGGGCTATACCTAAAAATGGGCGTGGCAATCATATTTTCGAACTTAACCTAGTCGTTGCCGAGAAAAGCTTAAGTTTGAAATTTCAGTTCAATATCTTTAAAACCGAATGAATCGCATAGCAACAAACAGACGGACAGACAGACGGACATGGCTAGATTGATTCGTCTCATCGAAGCTGATCAAAGAATATACACTCATAAGGTCTCCGATGCGTTACAAACTTTTGGACAAACTGAATATACTCGTTTACACTATGTGTAACGGGTATAAAAACGAATCTTTTGTTGAGTTAGTTTGACTATGAGCAGCTATGAGTAGCAATGGACACTTCAACTAGAAATGATTAGGTTAGCTAATTTGAAAACCCCACTGACTGAGAAGCTTGTACGATTTTATTACGGCCGAACGAAAAAAGCGAGAAGAGAAAAAATGTGCCCTGAAGTAATTTGAGTGTTCCGAATTTCCAAAGCTATTTACTATAGTAATCCGATTGTTACCAAATGCCTATCTGCTGGCACCGTTTTCTGCCGTGACGAACTACTCTTGGCATCTTATAATGGAAGAATGAGTCGGCTCACCCCAAAAAAGTTGTAGTCATATATAGACCAATTTGCCACGCCCATTTTTGGTATAGCCCCCAAACAAATTTAACGCCCATTTTCGAGTTTTTGTATGAAAACATATATTTTTATACCCTGTACCCAAAGGGTAAAAGGGTATATTAAGTTTGTGCGAATGTATGTAACAGACAGAAGGAGGCAAGATAGACCCTATAAAGTACATATATTCTTGATCATCATTGGAAGGGGAGTCGAACTAGCCATGTCTGTCTGTCCGTCTGTCCGTCTGTCTTGTCCGTCTGTCTGTCCGTCCGTCTGTCCGTCCGTCTGTCCGTCCTGCTGTCTGCCGTATAAGAGAGATTATCTCGGAGACTATAAGAGATAGGGCCACCATATTTGAAACTTAGACTCTCCTGAGCTTTCAAGTGTTCACTTGCAAACGGTTTTTCTCTAGACCCATTTTAAGGGGTACCCCATACAAATGTACCCCAAAATTTTATGTTTTTGCATAAAAACGTCATTGTTTTTTATTCTAGGAAGTTCAAACTTTGCATAAATTATGTCTATGATAGTCCCAATAAAATATCCCAATATGGGTAGGACCAATGAAATTTTAGGTATAGCTCCCATACAAATATACCCCAAAATTTTAGGTTTTTGCATAAAAACGTCATTGTTTTTTATTCTAGGAAGTTCAAACTTAGTATTAATTATGTCTATGATAGTCTCAATAAAAATTCCAATATGGGTAGGACCAACAAAGTTTTAGGTATAGCCCCCATATAAATTTACCCAATTTCTCAAGTGTTTGTTTGAAAATTCAATACAATAAGGTATATACAAAGATACAAAGATAATTTAAGGTACATAAAGATTGGGTACAGGTTATCTTGCAGTTTTTTTTCGAGCTAAATTATTTATTCTTTTAAAAAATATTCATTTCACACCTACCATAACCCTTAACTGTACTGTCAGACTTAACAACGCTTTCTAAATACACAGCTAAACTGACTCATGCCGCAAAAAAATAAGGCATTACACTTTGAATAAGTATTTGGTACCTTTTCAAAATTCAACTAGAAGAAACCTCAAATATTGTATATATTGACATAGTATAGGCGACACACTTCACAAGAGTACATATTAATTTTATTTGTTTAAGGTCAAGAAATATACTGAGGCCATAAAATGCAAATAGGCCATAAAATTTTTTTTTTAAGCAAAAAAGTAGGAAGGTGTCAAGTGAAAGGTAAAGGCACTTCAGTGCATTTTTGTGGTAGGTAGATACTGTAGGTATAACGACCGCTGTCCGATTTTTTTTACAATGGTCAAATAAATAAATAAATAAATTAAAGTGAAAAAGGCGCCTTATGCAAATAAAAAGAAAAGAAGACGAAAAAAAAACTCTGAAAAGCATACTAAACAAATAAGTAGTTAAGAAGATATAAGCAAAGAAATTTAGGTACATATTTATTTTATTTGATATGATTTCGTTTTCTTGTCTTTTTTAAGCTTATTTTTTTTGTATTCAATCAATTGAATTTGGTTTACATAAATCGTTTTAATTGGCTGCACATCACAGTCGTCTCATTAAAGGGATTTTTATAGAGCCACGTGAATCACCAACAGAGGACATTATTACGAGACTAATTAAGCGCACACGCGCCTCAATGTATAAAAGCAACAAAATCCGATTTCAACTCGCATGCAAAATTCTTTGAAGGCTAAAGTTGTTGATTTTCATTTGGCAATATACAATATTAAGTAGCAGATACAAATACAGTACAGATTGATACACAGATACAGATACATTTGCGCCACTTGCCTTTCACAGTTGTTGTTGTATCTAAATGTATCTTTGTATCTGTGTATGCCGCAATTATATAGAATTTTTTTTTTTTTTTTTTTACAAACGGGCGGCTCATGTTGTGTGCCGTTGCTGGTAACAATATTTTTACTCAAAGTCGTCGTAGTCGTCGACATCGTCGTTGTTATTGACTTTGGCAACCAAATTAGCTAGTTTCAATGTCTCACTTACACACACTCAGATACAAATTGACGCAAATAAAGGGTGTAGATACATATTAAGCTTACTAGTACACAAGTACTCAGTGCGTGTTTTTGAATCAATGAGTCGACTAGTGTAAATGTTAATAGCTATTTTATATGGAAATGGCTGTTTTGCTTACTACTTCATAGAATGATGCATGAAATACTACGTCAAAGGTCGCTTAGCAAAATAACTAATTAAGTGGATTTAGTTGCGTATTTGACACAGCAATGATTTATAATCTGTTAAGTGTATGAATATGCGATAAAAGTTTTTAAATAATAACAAAAATAATAATGAACACGTGCATCTTAAAGCAAGAAATAGCGACTGTAGCTGTTAAAGAAAAGATACAAGCTTACATTTAGATGCTAAACTGTAGACACATGGCACAGTCAATATGTTGTATCGAATTGATTAAAAGAAGATGTTACATTATTTATAGAGTGCACTGCAAATCACTACTTTCAGAGCAAGAGTGAAATTCAGACGGACAACATTAAAATCCAAGCAATACTGGCTCCGGTCAGTTGACCGGACTGACTTTTTCTGACTAGTATACTCAAGTAAGTCATTGGCTAGTCGATCCAATGTCAAGTGCTAAGCAATGATCAGTCAGGGCTGTTGCAGAGTAGTCAGACTTACCCATGACAATCCAACAAAATCTGACTCGTTCGGTTCTGCAACAGCCTGGGACAACTGCTGACCAGTATTGTGTTATCTTCGGATCAGCTTGGAACAGCTGCTGCGGTCGTCTATACATTTAATGAAAGATATCGGTCAAATATCTGCCTTCAGCAGCCATGCAAAAGATTGACCCTTTTTCGGCATTTTCCATCTTTGAAAATACGGGTAATTTCTTGGCATGTGTTGGTTTTGAGATGGTTCAGGGACTCTGATTTATCGGCATAAATATAAAGACGCTTCCGCAAAAATGAAAATGGGTTATGATAAAAATTTTTTTAAGAAACGGATTCGATAAAAGAAAATGTCAATATTATAGCAGCTTTGCAGAATAGAGTACCCTGAAGAAATCACTGAAAAGGTTGGAACCAAAAAAATTTATAAAACCCCAAAAAAAAAATTGCTTAAAAAAATTTAAACCAGAGTAACACTACAGCGCAACAACAACAAAAAGTATATTATAAAAACGCTATTCACTGTGCAGCTGTGCGAAAAAGGATAACTGCAAAGGATAACAACACCAAACAAAAGTTAGAAAAAAATTGAAATCTGAATTTTTTTTTAAAAGTGTTATGCGTGCAGCCAGCTACAGGTGCTGTCGAAAGTCGTCTGACGAATTGCTGCAAACGTTGTTGTTCGGCTTCAATTGTTGCCACAACATGTGGCATACAACTGCCACTGCATAGGATTATGCAAAGTGTTGCCTCGAATCAAAGTTTTGTGCAAAGCTTTAAAGCGAAAAGTTGAAGTTGTCGTACAAACAGATTTGCAAGCGAAATAGTTTTAGATACTTTTTTTTTGCTTTTTTTAATAACACCAAAAGCCAACGCTAAACTGGCTGAAGCCATGCAAAGTGTCGCCATTTTGAAATATGAAATTTATGAATGTGTATGTTTGCATGTGAGTGGCACAACCCTTTTGTGGGTGTAAGGATAACAAAAAAGAGCTTGCAACATGCGCGAGTTGAGCATTTTGTTTGCTTTGCTTTGCCTTCTTCTTTTTTTTTTTTTGGCGTTGAACTGCACTATTAAAGGCTAAGGCCGACTTTGGCAGCCATTGTTAGACAAATATTGTTGTTGTTATTGTTGTTGCTTTTGACATTTAGTTTTCTCGGGAAACCCGCAACAGCGTACATTGAGAAAAACGTTGTGCATCATAAATCTTACTGTTTACCTAGAGTCATGAAAAAAAAATAAATAGAATATTTATAGATACGCTGCACACAAATGAAGTTTAAAGTTGGGTATTATACATTAAATCAGCTAGTTTGTAACGGGTTGATGTATTTATGTATGAGAAATAATTCTGGAATAGAAAAATAAGTATAAATGATCTATTTAAGCCTAAATTTATTCTGGAAGAACTTTCAAAAGAGTTTTTTAAAGAGATTTTATTTCGAAAAAAAGTTAAAAAAAATTTCTCAGTTATTTTTTTGCTCTATTGCCACTTCTGGAAGTTCAATTCGACTTCATTTCCGGCTTATGTAACCATTTGCACGCCTTCCAAATTATCTACTCTTGAAATAACTTATGTAAGCCAATCAACACATCCTGAAAAATATGATCGGCCAACATTGGAGAAGTTCGGAATTTCCTCATGATCTGTATTAGCTTTTACACCACCTTTCTCAGATCTTTCCGAAAAATTATCAGGTCCGGATAGAAGCGTTTAAATACAGCTTTTACCAAATACAAACAGCTTGACGTATTTTTGGGGGCTCCCTACTAGAAGACACTTGTCTCGTCGTTGTTGTTTAGCATCTCAGTTTCAGTAGTGGGCAACAATCTTAATGTTGTCCCCAAATTCTGCAGCAGTAGAGTACCGCACTTGTTTATTTCTTTAATCCATATAGCATCCCATTCATCATACGAGAAAACCTATAAAAAAACATCTTCATACTCTCTGAGGATACTTGGAATCAAAAAGACGCCAATAAGATACCCTAAGTTTCAATCATAACTTCAATTCTTAAAGATTAGTGAACAAAGCCAGTGATAGGCACATTTTACACCATAACTAATTCAACTTTTTAGTAGTAGAGCAACAGCCGAACGAACATTATTGTAAATGCTTAAAGTGTACATTTGCCGTAGTCGCGCAAGCAGTATGTTATAGTCGCAACATGCGTGATAAAAAATTTAAAAAAGTGCGCACCACTGACTGCTAAGAGCACTAGTATAGGATATTTGAATTCGTTTTACCCCAATTATTTTTTGTTTATTTTGCAGTTCTATTTTGCTTTGCTACTTCTTTTCACTCAGTTGTTGTTGTAAGGACAGATTTATTGTTGTTGTTATTGTTATTATAGGAATGCAGCGATATATCAGCAGTTGTTGTATAGAAAAATATCTACGCAGGTAGTTTTATTTTAACAATTTTTCATTGCACACCTTTACAGCAACAGGAGTTTTTAATATATCTATGTATCTGTGTATCTATATTTTAAGTTAGGGGTTGCAAAAAATTGCACGTGTGCGGGTGTATCTATGCTATCTATCTTCTATCTGTCTGTCTGTCTGTCCATTTGTCTATCAGCTACTGAACTTCATACACTTCTGAACGAAGTTATGCAGAGGAACGAATATATTTTCCGGTATTTTTCACAAGAATTTCAATCCGGTTTTGCAAACTGACTATAGCTATCTCTTTTTAACTCTAGATTTATGCCAGATTGACAATTTTGATATTTATCATTTTTGAGTTGCGTTGAATTTTGAGTTGCGTTTCGTTTTTATCGATAATCGTTTTCTTTTTTTTTTTTTTTTTTGCTTTGCGGTTTGTTTTGAAGTTATTGTAGCAGTTTTCTTGAATTTTACCGAGAAAATAATCTTGATATTAGATAAGATTACTTGCGAAATGTGTGGTTAAATGTGCTGCATAATAATTTTTTTTTGTCTGTCCATTAAATTTTATTTCCTAAAACTAGAAAACCCATCTCAACCCATCAAGTCTAACCAAAACGCCTTTTATTAAATTCATAATTTTAAAATTCAATCCTATCACTATTGGGTCACGCCTCTTTCAAAATATTTATTATACTTTAAAACTAATAAAATTAAATGATGCCAAAATCCACACAAACTTTTTTATATATATATTTTTTTGTTCTCAGAACGTAAATCTCGTTGAATCTGCCAATTAATATTCATAAGAATTTCGTTACGCCACCGCTATAAAGCCCAACACAACAACACGTTCTTTACGTTGAAATCATGATCGGACAGACAGACATACACTCACAGAAAAATTTTTACTTAACAAACGTAACGAATTTGCAACAACTGCAAATGGGGAAATCTACGCATAAATGATTTTCAACGTTGAAATCAGAAAAGTGTAAATTCGTCATGATGACGTCACGCATAAAAATTGATTATATAAATTCAGCCAGCGTATCCTTTTTCTTACTCACTTCACTGTATGAGTGACATACATACTAGAACAGCTCTTATGAAAATTTTCGCTATAAACTACAACCCTCAGCTGCTGCAAAACTTGACACAAGTTGGACATAAAGATTTTCCTTGCTGTCTATCGTATGAAAACGACTTTCAAGTGGACTTCATAAATATGTTGAGTGAGCAAACATTTTGACAGATTTGAGGCCAGCTTTTTTTTTGTAATGTTTTTTGAAAAAGGGATTTTTAGTTATTTTTTAGTTTTTTGTACGTTTTAGTTGGTCGGAAGGAAATCTGGACGTTGCCAGAAATTTTGGTAATCAGTTTGGTTTGCTTTTCTATTGTGTAGTTTCTTAATCCATCTCATTCTTAATGACAAGTAAGCACTGCCAACTTGTATTACATCATTTCTTTCAAACGTATTGCTTTAAAGAAAGCCACTAAGCTCTTCGATTTAGCAAATGCGAAGAAGGGTTTTATACAGAACAACAAAAATCACACTCTTCAAGACGTTGATTCTCTCAGTCCTGATGTGTAGCGTAGAATCATGGGTCATGTCAGAGCTGGACTAATCAGCGTTGGGAACGTTTGAGTAGAAAAAATATTCTTAAAATCTTTGGACCTATCAGAGGGGACAAAGAGTAGCGTATTCGCATGAATCACGAGCTGTACTAGCTATATAACGATATCAATGGGCTGGTCACGAATGGATGAGACAAGTGTTACGATTAAAAACGTGAACGAAAGCCGAAAGGCACGACAACGAGGATGATCGCCGCTGCGTTGGAAGGATTAGTTGTTGGAAGGCATCCGCAAGATTGGAATCCGAAATTGTTTATCTAGTAGCATTGCACCATACCAGCCTTTAGTCCCAATCCTTAGGGTCCCAATCTTTAGATTCCAATCGTTAGGTCCCAATCCTTAGGTCCTAATCCTTAGCTCCCAATCCTTAGGTCCCAATCGTTAGGTCCCAATCCGTTACTTCCCAACCCTTACGTCCCAAAGCGTAACTGGCCTAAAAAACAGAAAAATTTATGATTCAAGCAGCTAATTTACCTGCTCTACGTTGCCCTGAATACCCACATATATGTATAGTTAACCTATCAAATTATTCTATTGTATCTGTCGGTTCAATCTGTTTTTTTTTTTTTTTGTTTAACTTATAAAGCGCCTCCCACAAACTTATATTTTAATTATATCTCTATACCCGATGGGTAAAAGGGTATATTAATTTGTGCAAATGCATGTAACAGGCAGAAAGGTGCATGGTATACCGTATAAAGTATATATTCTTGATCAGCATTGATAGGAGAGTAACTTTAGCTGTATCCGTCCGTCCGTCTGTCATGCTGTCTGCCGTATGAAAACGATTATCTCGGAGACTATAAGAGATGGGGGAGGATATTTGAAACTTAGATTCTCCTGAGCCTTCAAAAGGTCACTTACAAAATGGTTTTCTCTAGTCCGATTTTTAAGGGCTAACTTTCATACTACTTTTTTATTTTTTTTTTTTGCATAAAGCTTCTTTGTGTCTTATTCTAGAAACTTCAAATTTTGTATAAATTATGCCTAGATAGTCCCAATGAAATACATATCTTAATATGGATAGAACCAAATAAATGTTAGGTATAACCCCAATACAAATTAACCGCATTGTTTTGAGATTTTGCATAAAAAACAAATACTGTAATGTTTATTACTAGGATAAGACTTATTTTTAGATACATAAAGATTGGATTCAGGACACTTTGCATTCGAGAAAACTCTGACTTCAGCATTCTTTCTTGTTTTTTTTTAGCCGAAACACCAAATTCATCCTAAGATGCTTCCAATAGTAGCTTTCTTAAAGTCTTCATTGTCCAGATGAAGTAGCTGCCAAGACCAATAATCTGTTAAAAGGTTTCCAAACTGAACTTTTATGATTGAGACTGTTAATTTCTTTGCACCAATTCTAACCTAAACTCTCCCAACCTTATAATAACTTTCTGACTACCAATGCCTCGCATACCTATTTTAAACAAAAGTATATTTCAACATCTACTTCACTTCAATTAAATATTTCGTATTTCATATTCTGGGTAAACAATTTGAACAACCTGAAATCAAATATATTTCAAGAGCAATTCATTTTACAACTCATTAAACATAAACTACTACCTATCATATAGTATAAAACCATTAAAAAATTAAATAGAAAAAAAATTGTTTTTTTTTTTTTAGAAAATCCTTACAAAAATAATATACGCATCTTTCTAATTCACTTGCTAATAACTTTCTGAAGCATATACAAATTCGATAATTATGGTCAGGCATAGATTTAGATTTATAGCGTTAAGCAGAAATAATTGCGTACATTATTTTACTCTCTCGAGAACTATTACAAATATTGTACACAAACATACAGAATCATTTAGACCTAAATAAAAAAATAAAAAAAAAAAAAAACAACCCCTGAAAAAATAGAAAATCAACCGTCAGTTTAGCCAAGTAGAAAGATCGAGCCTTCGAATCTGTGAAAACTTATGATTTGAATCTGTGCAAAATCAAACCAAGCGAAATGAATCGAAAGACCGTACATGTATATGAGTCCGATATAATATTGAAATTCTTACGCCCTAACCGATTTGATGGAGAGTTTGGTCGAGAGCTGAGTACAGCTGAAACGAAATGTGTGTGTATTTTCTGTTTTTCGCTACTCCATTCAAGTGTTGAGGGTTGTTTGTGGTCGCCGCCTGAAGTGGTTCGCTCGTTCGTATTGGACTGAAGTATTAGAGTGTGATATTGCTGCTGCTGCTTGCGTGGTAAATTTTTCTGCGTGCCATATTTGCTACGCGGCATAATTTCAAGTGGCCGCTGACGACGCACTGAAGTTGCGGTTGTGGTTTCAACAAACGTTGTAGGCAGTCGTCGTCATCATCATCAACCTCATCCTCATTCTCATTCTCATTGCCAACAACCACGTCATAGCATTTGAATTTGAAGCGATTGAAGAACCTTTGCCAGGATGTAGAGTGCAATGACGATGATGATGATGTCGAGACTTACAAGTAGTTCCATATCGCACAGACAGGAAGCTCAAGTTGAGAAATAGAAATATGTAGATGAGGGGTTGGTTGGACACAATGGGGTTTTTGGCCATGTGATAAGTAAAATTTTAATGCAAAGTTTTTTTTTAGAAAGAGAAACAAAAATTTGGGACAAAAAAAAAAAATTAATTGTAAGATGAAATATGTGGAACATGCAGTCATGTCAAAATCAACTCTCTTTAGCTCATGAGAGATTATAGTGCATCAAAACTATTTAAACCTGTTTAAAATTAATAAAACTTGGTCTTCGAAAGAGTGCACAGTCTAAAATATTTTTACCGGTCTTTCAAAAGCGCCTATTCTCAAGTCGCTAGGTTTACCCATTCTAAAGCTGTGGCTTTTCCGGTTTCAGCTATGGCTTTTCCGATTTTAGCTATGGCTTTTCCGGTTTTAGCTATGGCTTTTCCGGTTTCAGCTATGGCTTTTCCGGTTTAAAAAGCCCCATTAGGCTCCAGGTCATAAAACTACAGTAAAAATTAAAAAATAAAAAATTGTAAAAACAAACATATTTTGCGTTACCTTATTTGCCTCAGTTTTAAATTTCGGAAACCCCTGAACACTTTAAAAATATTTTTTAACCATTTTTCAAATGCTTTTAGTATCAAGTTTCAAGATAAATGCTCTTATGCTATGGCTTTTCCGGTTTCAACTATGGCTTTTCCGGTCTCATGGCCCCAGATCAATATTGTCCAAAGTCTTGTCTTTGGTTTGACCGCTATATTAAAATGAAAAATAGTTAAAAAATTTAATTTGGTTGCCCCAAAGGATACAGGTCCAAATTTTTGCAAAATTGTAAAAACGAACTCATTTTGCGCTATCCATTTCTTTAGGTTTAAGTTTTGTAAACCCTAAACACATAAAAAATATTTTTTAACCATTTATCAAATGCTTCTAGTATTAAGTTTCTGGATAATATTCGTAGAACTATGGCTTTTCCGGTTTGAGGTATGGCTT
Source organism: Leucophenga varia (assembly GCA_018903435.1). NCBI lineage: Eukaryota > Metazoa > Arthropoda > Insecta > Diptera > Drosophilidae > Leucophenga > Leucophenga varia. The sequence goes on from JAEIFJ010001875.1 coordinate 10,989, forward strand.
TTCCGGTTTCATGGCCCCAGATCAATATTGTACAAAGCCTCGTCTTAGCATTAACCGATATATTAAAATAAATAATAGGTAAAAAATCTAATAAGGGTACTCCAATGGACCCAGGTCCAAATTGGAAATCAATTTAATACGTTTAACGTATTTTTTATACATCTTTTATATGGATTTTTTTTAGTTTAGCATCGAATAAAGAAATTCATACCAAAGGCAATTGGATGTCTCGGGAAGTCCTCATGAAAAACAGGCTGAAGATTAGAATCAGATTTTATTCCTATCTATCGGGAATCAACTTTCTCATGATTGCACTAAGCTTTCACTATCTCAGTGCAGTAACACATTCACAAATGTTACATCCAAAATCAAAATGCATTTTAGCCAAATCGTTTTAGCAGCTTTAAACTACGAAATACATATTTACGAAATAGTAAAAAATACAATACTACATTTAAAGCTGGCAACAAATTAAACCTTTTTTTTTTTGACTGCTTAAAATAAAAAATAGTCAAACTATATAAATAAAAGTGTTGTGCATAATTTTTAATAAATTTTGGAAGCGAATAGACATTTTTATTTAAGTTGTTATGTTGCCAAAGCATTGAAGCGCCAGCTACTAACTATACAGATACATTTGGTCAGAGCAACAGATACAAATTTATAGATACATATCAAGTTAACAGCTACCGCTGCGAAACCGTTAATTTTCATCATGTACTGGTACCCTAATTATGTTTGACTTCGGTTAAGCGGTTTTAATGAGCGATTTATGCATATACATAAAATAAAAAAAAGATACAAAAATAAATGTATCTGCATAACCGGAGCTAAAACTAAACTAAAACTAATGGAAAAATATATAAATTTTTTTTTAAGTTTAAAGTGAAATCGCATCACTTTTTGTTTTGTTTTTGTTTTTATCTAAAATCGAGTGCAGATTGTTTTTTTTTAAGATACTTCAAACTGGCTGCTGCTGTTGTTGACGTTTAAAATTCAATCAATAAATTAGCAGCAAACATCTGCTTGATTTGTTGTCTGTCTGGCGCTAAAAAAAAAAAAAAAAAAGAAATAAATTTTTTATTTTTGGTGGGTGTATAAATATCTTACCAAATTCTTTCTTGCCACTTTTTTTTTATGGGGTCGCATTTGGAAAAGTGCCAGAACGGAAATTATTTAATGGCGCGTACATGCTGCCAGGATATGGCAACAACGTCAGAAATTCCATGCGAGATTTAGGTTAGAGTTGAAGCTGATGCTGAAAACTGAAAACTTGGCAACAACAAAATTACTCATTGGCGTGCTTTTTGCGGAAATCACGCACTGGCTTATATCTGCGTGAAATTTTTATTTAATTTTCTGATTTTCATTTAATTTTTTTTTTTTTTTTATACAAAAGTTTTTATTAGATGTGCTCGTAAAGTGCGCTTGATTAATTTTTGTATTAAAGCTGTTAATGGTTTGATAAAGAATGAAATAGAAATTCGGGTTTAAAGTATCTTTTTATATTTTATTTAAAAAATCGAATCTTAGATACTTTTCCATGATGCTATGGCTGCCATAATGTTATTCTGGACGCTTCCAGATCAATGGATTGCACGGGTAGTTTGTTTCAATTTACTTGAAATTATTAAAATTAAAAAAAAAATGTATCTTTTCAGTTTTGGCTAAATAACTCAACACGTTTGCATTCTAAATACATTTTCAATATCTTCTGTCACAGTAACTTCACAAACTCAACCACTATGCATAATTTTGGCAATAAAATGCATTGAAGTGAAAATTATTACATTAAATTATGCTCATTGCATTAAAATTTAGAATTAATTGCGCGTATATAATTATGCGTGAATTTTATACAAGATAATTTTTACAGCGCTTTTTAAAATCTGCGAAAAAAAATCTCACATAGGCGTTCAAATATGAAACATATGTCAGCGAAGAAGTTTATTAAATTAAAGATTTGAATTTGAATACCATGACATGCATGATTTTTTTTAGTAATATATAATTATTGTCCTGGATGGGTTGGAGGAGGTATCTTTTCCCCGGACCTGGAAATTAGAGAATCTTTCAGACTTCCCGATCACTGCAGCGGTTTTCAAGCTGAAATGATAATAGGCAAAAAAATACACATGCTCTCGAATAGTCAGGCTGCCTTAAAAGAGCTTGACTCATACAGAACACGTCTAAAACTACCTCCCAGCGCGCACATCTCTCAAGGATATGGCTGAACAATGGAAAAATTACCTCACATGGTTTTCTGGGTCACCAAGATATATTTGGTAATTTCGAAGCAGTTAGATTGGCCAGAGAAGGTACAAATTCCGTTATTCCTCCAGGGAGGAGTTCGACCGGAATTCCCATGGCCTATCATCATAATAATCAAACCATAAATTCAAAGGTAATATCTCGAAAGTTACGTGGTCAGAATACAGCACTAAACGAACAGCCCAACCGCCTAATGCGTCATAATAGACAGACTCTATTCGTGATGGTTGGAGCTCTCACTGGACACTGCCTGGTTGGTAGGCATGCTGTCCGACTAGGGGTAGCATCAAATGACTTCTGTTGGAGCTGTAGAAACGAGGAAGAGGAGGAGACAGTAGAACATTTTCTCTGCTACTGCCCAGCCCTTGGCAGAATAATGTTTACCGTACTAGGTAGGCCGTTTCTCGTTTGTCTGGCGGAGATAGCAGCGGGTCAAGATTGATGCAGTAGTCGCCTTCATAAGGATATCGAGCTGGTTCGAGTAGTAAGAAATAAATGAGGGATCATATGGTATCACTATGTGACTATCGCGAGGATTCGTTTCGACCTATCTAACCTACCTAACCTAAATTTTGTCCGATCCTAATCTTGGGGACCGTAAAAAGAGGACTTCTTATAGCTTTCATAGTCTTCGAAATGCACAGATTCATACAGCAGACGGACACGCAGTCAGAAAGACATACGGGTGGATGTACTAACATAGCTAGATCGACTCAGCTTTCAGAAGAAATCAGCATTGCAATCTACAACTAAATTGGCAGCGGTTCATCGGTTTGCAATAACTATAAATGGCAGGTTTGGTTCACGAAACGGGTTTTCATCAGATTTGAACCACGGTTTGGCTCGGATCAAGCGTTTTAAGTAAGTCTTATTAAAAAAATACACACACTTAAATTAATAAAATTAATTGAGGTATCCATATCAACTTGTGAGCAGCATAACGAATAAAATTTCTGCCTCGATGATATGAGCACTCATTGTACTAAACAACCATGTTTTACAAATAAAAATTACTCTATTTGAAAATAGTTGAAAAATGTTGGGATGTTTGATATCGGAAAAGAACTCCAAATTTGTGGTCAGGACGGTTTAGACTTGGGCCTCAACCAGATTGAAATATTTTCTTTAGAATAAAATAGTTGTAATCCACACCGAATAGGTCGTTTTTGGGATGTGCAAGAAAAAGTTTTCAGACGAAGATACAAAAATAAGACAGGTAAGTATGGGTTCTAACACTTCAAATGAGATTGGAAAAAATTGATATTAATGACTTGTTTGTTTAAATTTTATGACCTTAAGACTTGTAGTCTTTGGGATAATCGATTTCATATCAAGTCTATTCTGTCCTTCATAAATTTCCGTCAAATAAATATACCCTGCTACCAGTTAAGTACAGGTACAAATTTATATACATAGTATAAAATATTTAAAAAGATTAACAGAAGTCTGGACCCATGATACCCACGGGACAATTCTGAAAAAACACGGAACCGCGGGAACGAGATAAAAACAAAATTATGTGTGGGATCAAGATTAAAATATAACCTTTCATTTAAGATCTAAGTTACAAGTTTGATATCTCATTTTTTTTAATAATCTCCGAAATACTACGTTATATCTGGTAGACATACCGGCAAATGGACAGCCAGATCTTTCATACTTTATATTTATATGTATGCAATACCAGTACTTGTTTTTAACTAAACATTATTTAAATGCAAAAAAATAAAAGGTATTCCACCTTGAAGCTTCAACAAGTTACGCTTATAGCACTTGAAATCATGTAGCAAAACATAACACTTTAGATACATTTAAAGTATTTGATTACACTATTATGGTGTATCTATTAGATACAAAATATCAAATCAACATTGACCACTAAGTGCTTGGAGATTTAGACTGTCCGTCTGTCTGTCTAGTATTTAACAATATAAAATAGACTAAGTGCGATATCAACGCAATAACATATGTAAGTATTAAGTTACGTCAACAGATGTCAACACAAGTATCTACTTATTTACTATATATGGTAGACCATTTAAAGGCGTGGCATTGTGGTCAGAGGTCGCAGGTCAACCAATGCATTGTCTGTCACACTCTTATCTTTAGACACGCGTTGTTGTGTTGTGTTTACTTGCTTGTTTTTTCTTATTAATTGAAGTACCACAATATTTGTTTAGATTTTATTCAATAGTGACGCGACGACGACAACAACGATGAAAATGAAATTTGAAACATTTTGTTTTGCAGACAACATTTTGTTGTTGTTTACATTAACCAATTAGAACTTATTCGTATGTCATGTAGACATGTAGTTGACAGAAAATCGTGCTGATATTGTTGACATAGCACTAACTTGCCAGTACGTATTCTTCTAGCAAATCGCAAGGACAAAAAAAAAAAATATATATACAGAAGTATTAGTTAGTGTATGTGTAAACTTGTACACTTGATGGACATATTTTGATATTTTCTCTCCAGCCCCTTTGGTATTTTCTACCCCCCGTCCTTCGTTGATATTTAACCTCATCCTATTTACTTTAGTTTGTGTTTTTGCGTCATTTGCTTGTTAGTAAATAGACAAAATGATATGGAGCATATATATCAAACCCAAATATAAAATAACAATATACAATACTATGCCAAGTAGTAAAGAAAAAAATCTATATATATTAAAATGCTCTGTTCGTATATACGAGGCTTATAGACTTGAAAAGTTCTGAACCATTTAAGCCCAAATTTTGTCACAACATGTGTTGAGGTTGGGACTCGGTTTTTAAATTTTTTTTATGTTGATTACATGTACGCGATTGCAAATATATCAGTTTTTTTGGCGTTTCCCCGTGAAACTACTGATGCGCCATCTGCAGGCCTCCAGCTGCCCCTACTTCTGCGCCACCTGCCGGCTGCCAGCACTCATGCATGATAAACTGTACAGAAATTTTAAACAAAACACCATATGTGTGTGAGAAAAAATGGCATGACTGCTTCTCATAGTTCTAGGTTGAGAACTATGACAGATAGAACGAAAAGTGTTATCCTAAAAAAATTTTCGTCTTTGAAAGGCAAAAAAAGAAAAAAATTGTAGCACTTTTATCTGTCTAATCAATGAAGTCATGCCACCCAAGAGGTCGAACTTAGGTCGTCGCTTTCGCCGCGCAGAAACACGAAGACGGGAGGTTGTGAATATGACTGAGGGTGAGCGGTATTCGATTCGAGAGACTGAGCGGCTTAGAATGATGCAGATGTACAACGCGGAATCAGCAGAAAGAAGAGCAGCCAGGCTTGAGGAAGCACGAATGCATGGGCCATTAGAATCTTAGGGCCCTATAAGATTGTTAACATTTATTTAATTGTTTAAAATCTTTTAGAGCCCTAAGATTCTAACGCTTCAAGCAAATAGTTTTATTCGTGTTGGGTGTTTTTAAAAAATTTAAATTCAGTTATAATTCACAACTTGCTTAAACATAACCGATGAGATGTTCCTTACTAGTAAGAATTAATTTTTACTTGCATAGTTTTAAGTTTTTTTTTTTTTTTATTTATTTGTTTTATTGTTTAGCCCTTTTTTTCGTATTTTATAAAATATAATATTTATTTTCTGATTTTTTTTTTTTTTTTAAATATAATATTTGTATTTTCGCTCCAATCGACATCTTTTGAAATTGTTTCCACGTCTTCAAATTAAATCGAATAAAAAAAAAGTAAGCTGCAATAACTCTGAGCGCCATGCTTAGTTAATCAGGATTTTCCCACGGTTTAAGAAAAGTCAAACCAGACAAAGTGTCAACTTTCACAGAAATTTTGACACCACAGGCTCTATTAAGAAAAAATATATATATTTTAGGTGCAAATTTAAATCAATAGTTTAAAAAAATCTGTATATCTGTGTGTGTTCCCTATACACGAAAAGAAAAAAAGGAATCCAGAAGAAACCAACGCTACAAGTGTCCAACAGAGTGCTGCATTATATGCAAAACCCCCAGAGTGCAATTTCTACAGAAAAATTGCCAAAAAGTAAAATTTTTCACACCTTTAAACAAAACGTAAAACGCTGTTGGAATGCAGTAAAAATGTGTTTGATTAATCGTTGTGTATATCGATCACAGAATGAAATACGACGAAGGACGACGTCGAAAGAAATAATGAGAATGTCGAATGCATGCAAAAGACACCCGCGGCTAGGTCAGGCTGTAATTTAACTGCGTTGCAGGCGAGGGGCGCTTTTGAGATTTTTTTCTTTTTTTCAAGGCAGACAGTCTGGCGTAGCTGTTAATGCATTTTCAAAGTCAAACTTGCATTTTTATTTAGCCATGCTGGCGACATACATATTTACCTGTTATAAGCGAGACACCTGTGTCCTGTACAAATGCTCCTAGTGTGTGTATGTGTCTGCTGTGTGTGAGTTTGCACTTTTTTTTTTTTTTCCATTTCAGGTGTTCACTTCTAACGACCAAAAAAAAAAAAAGATACAGCACATTAGTTACACAGACTCCTCCTCCGTATATAAGGACATTAGCATTATATGCATCCTAGCAGCCATGATATGACATTTTACATGGTAATTTACCCTATTTGAAAATTCTTCTTCTTTTTTGTACTGAGCCTGAGCGAGTTAAGTGCCTCGACATATCCTAAGGTTATTTGATAAATGTTTCGAAAAAAAAAAAGTAAAGTACAATATTATTGAAAAATGTTGTATTTATGAATAAATAAATAAGCATTTGCAAGTCATTTTAATGCAGTGCAGCCTGTTTTCATATAAAGCCTTTCGGGGTTGTTTGTTGGTGTTGCCATTGATGTTAATAATAAAAGTGATTATGACGATGATGACGATGATGATGTTGCCTGTTTGGAATTTGCCAAATCACTTTTTAAATATGTTTTTTTTTTTCTTAAATTTTTATTTTTTATTGTGGGAATATTTTAAGTGCAACGCACTTGTTTTTCGTGAATTGTGAATCGTATGAGATATTGAAATTACATACAAAAAAATACGGTTATAACGACGGCCAAGGGACCAACTATTTTACGTCGTTGTAACCTGACGTCGTACTAGCCGAAGGCAGCAGTTCCATAGAAACTTGTATGGGATCAACCAAGGTATCGATTTTTGGTCGTTATAACCGGACTTTACTATAGTTCACAGAAAAAAATATTTTTCTGATTTCGTAATTTTATCCATGTTTTTATAGAATATTTCGGTTTTTATTTGTTTTTATCTTATATAAAATATTCCGGTTCCGGAAGATTTTCGTCTTAAAAATATTTTATCCGAAGCTATTTAAACAGCTCGGGCTCTCTTAAATATTATCTTCTGCATTCTTCATATATAAAGTCAATCTGCCAACTAGTTCCAGAGACATTCTTTGTTAGCGGAAAGTTCGTCCACATAGCTGCTGTAATCTCTTTGAATACAAATAATTTGGAGACTATAGAAGTTTATATAGTCCTCTTGATGGTAGAAGAAGAGAGCGTTCCCGAGAAACATGGATGCGAACCGTGTCAAGAAAGCGACGAGAAGGACTTCACACACCAGAGTGGAGTCAATTTGCGCAGCTATTGACGCCCTATTACCCATTAGGGCTTCAGAAACCGAAGAGCGCGATGCTAGAGTAACAAAACCCGTAGTTTATGTTTGAATGAGCCCCATCTACAAAAATTTGACTGTCAAACTTTTTCTCTAAACTCAATTTGAGGTACGTACAGCCCCAATACCTTATTTTTTAAGATTTTGTTTGGTTAGAAGTGTTGTATTGATAAACATTTCTATTGCTTTGTTTTTATTGGAACCCAAATCGAACATTTTGGTTGAAGATTTGACGAACCTGATAAGATGTCAAAAGGATGGCATTTTTAGGTTTAACAAAAAACAATATATATATACTTTTTACCCCACTCTAAAAACATAGCAAGAAACAATTTGGGTAAATATATTTTTCGGTGGAAACGAAGCCTAAAGTTACACTTCGATGCGAATTTTAAATAATTTATGTGTTATCATCAGTGGCTTCGATAGAACTTCGAGATGGGTTGGGAGGGGGTCAACTCAGGTCTGGACAAATCTTGGTATCAAATTTTGAGCTAAAAATAAAGATATTCAAAAAAAAAAAGTAAATTTTGGATACGTTTGTATGGGGGATAAATCTAAAAATGGGCGTGCCACATTTGTTTTAACAATGGATCACATTAGAAGTCTTTTTATTCAATTTCGAGTAAATATATGCATAAAAAGTACCCATTTTCATACAAAAATTCGAAAGCGGTTGGTCATATTTTATGCCGGCTGTACCTAAAAATAACACTTTTATTTTCGATCTTGACCTGGTTGTTTCCTAGAAGAACTTAAGATTTCAATTTTCAGCTAAATAACTCTAGTAGGCTCCGATAGATCCGTTGAATACAGACGGACAGATAGGCGGACATGGCTATGTACATCGACTCGTCTCATTGAGCTGATTAAGAAATATCTAAACTTTTTGGGGTCTACGACTCGACTCATCCTTTATTGTGTTACAAACTTTCCAAACTTTAACACTATGTGTTACAGGTATAAAAGCTCCATTGGAACCGATTTTTACATGGATGGGCATGATTACAATCATGATACAAAGAATTGGTGGATGAAAAAAGCTTATGAGCGTCGAGCTACATATTTACTTTATAGAATCTCCGAAGTCACTTTTTATGTGGTTCTACTTTCCGACAAACTAATGAAACCCCAAATAATTGAATTAAAATAATTTTCAAATAGTCGGGTCTACTTCACTACAAAGTTCTTAGTTTCTTTCGTTGAGCTTTTCATAATTTTTTTTTATCGATTTTTTTCTCTCCACATTTTTTTCTTTAAAGTTAGAATCTAGTTTATTATCAAACCAGTCAAGTTGTTTTTTTTTTAGGAATGCCATTACAGGGCAAAACAGCGTATGAGCATACTTTTAATTTGACTATTGTTCTACCATACAGCGCCTTGTAACCTCACAATTATAGCCATTTAATAAATCAATTCATTTAAATAATTTTTTATCACTTCATACAAAACAAACTCAACCTAAATTTTCATATTCCATGCCTTTCCCTTTGCAAAGCCTTTAATTTAAGAATGCAGTATTCAGGACAAAAACTAGTTTGATCTTGTTTTTCTATTTTTATAAAATGTTACAATTTATGAGAAGGCATACATTATTCTTTTTTATGTGAGAGGTTAGCTTAAATTACTTAAAACTGGTTGGACATTAGAACTATTTATCGGGCAATGGAATGGGAAATAGGATAGAAGGTCAATTTAGTAAGATATTGTTTTTTTAAATGCTATTTGATCCTTCAAATAGAACTGGTTTCTTTTCATAACTCTTTTTGATTAGACAATGTCTTTTATTTTATAAAAATTATAGAACTGTCTACTAGTTTTTGACAAATTATAATGTCACATTTACAATGTCATTTTACAGCACAAAATGGCGTTTAACTTTTATATTGACAGGCGCTGTTTTCAAATATGCATCTATATATACCATCCGTCTATATTGTAAGAGTTTGGTGACCCCAAACTTGCATATGAAAAACATACAGCAGCCATCATTGCTGTCGTATTTATTTATAAGCCACAATTTTTTTTTTCCCCCATTTTTTGTTCAGCTCTCTCACTCTAACGCATACAACAGCATATACATATGTAATAATTTAAATTTGTGTGTGTGTGTAAATATATTTATAAGGCTTGTATATGTTTATGTTGTACATTAATTCCTACATAATTAATGAGCACACGCGTGCTGTGCATGAATATATTCGTACATACCATATAGCACATATAGCCCAGTTCAGTTCAGTATAGCTCATCCAAGCTGCTTAATATCTCATTCCAGTTGAACTATAAGCTATGCTGTCCAGTGCTCCATATGCTTATATGGTTTGAAAATTTATTTTGCCGGATGACAGCATCTGTCACTTGCCGACAGAGGCAAATATACTTATATATATTATATACAACATAAAACACACACACACACACACATACAGATTGGCTGTCAAACAGTTTGACTGACTCGATTTAATATTATAAATGCGGTTCTCCATAACTACTCCCATCAAATAGCCACGACTTTGGTTTTTAGTTGCTGTGTTGCATGATGCATCAAAATTTTTTTAATGATTTTTATTTCAAAAAAAAAAAAAAAAAAAATATGTATGTGCTTTGCTGCTACATAATTTATTTATTCAATTTAAGTGAATTTATTACTTTAGTGTGTGCTGATTTAATTAAAAAAATTAATTGTTTACTTACAATGTTTGTGAATTAAATATTTTCATATGAATAAATTTAAGTTTTTTTTAAATTAATTTTGTTGGAATTGTTTTTAAGTGAAATACTTTATTTTGTTGCTGTAGTGGCTGCACCAAATTGAAACCAAGCAAAAAAAATGGTTCTCAATTAAACCACTCAAACCAGATTTTAGAACTTATTTAAGCATAAACTTGTCGAAATATGATAAAAACAATATTTTGTTTAAAAGGTAAAATAGTGTTTTGATTGAAATTGAGTCCATTCGTAATTTGTACCAAATATCTGATGGCAAAAAAATGTTATCGACCAATTGTACTTTCAAAAGAGTTTTCAGTGTACTTAATCAATACAAAATTCTTCACTCACCCTCAGCTTCAAGCGGTCACTAATGTCTACAAACACCAAGCTTGGTTCTTGATTCGTATACATTTCTAGCTTCCAAAACTGCAATAATATGAAACCTTATATGAATGTTGTCCAGAGATAATGTAAAGACAAATTTTCAGTGTTTCAATAATACTCCCAAAAAAAGCTGAAATAGCTGGGAGAGTCTTATAGTAGGGGTTGTAGATCTGGTCGGGTACACCCCAAAAACTGGGGACTTATGGTTAAAATCCGGATTCCTCGTTTTTTACTAACGTGGCAATAACTTTTTCTCGAATGTTGTAATTTTAAACCAGTTTTGGATAGACAAAACTTAGCCCTTTTGAACTATATACATATTATTATGACATTTCAGATGTATGTGTTTTTTTTTAAGGCAGATGTAATTTTTGTTTTTTGGGGCAAAATTTTTTCAACTTTACCGATGTTTGGTTACAATTTTGTTTGAAGCTCAGTGTTTGCTCTCTGTTCTTTTCTCTCTCTCTCCCTCTTTCTCTCTTTCAGTACCACTTTGAGATCGAATCCAAAAAAAGTTTCAGCGATATTCAGATACGATTATTTTTCAATGTCATGACTTGGTTATAGTCTACATTGTAGATGATTTAAGGCTATCAGGCTTTTAAACTTATTTGATTTTTGAAAATATTAATTGCTCACGATAAATAAAACTTCACCATAATAACTTTGGTAAACTAGAAAAATGTTATTCCCACCATATAGACTTTCACCACTGTTAGTTTTGGTGAATTATGTATGTCGAATTTAACTAATAGAAACCACCATATAAGGGGAATTATTATAGTTTCTCCAGAACTCTTGTGATCTAAATTATATGACACATTATTTTTTTAATTTTTTTACTGAACTTGAAAATTAATATACTAAAAAAATAAAAAACAAGTTTGAATCGTCTTCAAGAATGTTTTATTGGTCAATAATTAGTATTTTATATTTCAAAGTCCTTATCTATACATAAAATATTACAATTGTTTCTATGTCCGCTATTGAACTTTGAAACCATCCAAACGAAGAGTCCAAAACCGGGTTCCTGGTAATAGAAATATCATAATTTGCATAAATGCGAGAAATGATATCATACCATGACTTAACATCACTTTAATGTTCATATAGATCAAGTACAGAATATCTCGTGATCCAGCTTACCTCAATTATTTTTAAACATTTTTGAAATATTATTCTTATCATAGCTATAATCTCACCATGATAATTTGAGGTGAAATTGTATAATGTTATAAAAAAAAACAATTGTATATTTTCAATACAAAAATTTTAATAAAATATTCGTAGTATAAAGAAAAGATTATCAAGGCAAATGAAGGTTAAATTTTGAGGCAAATGTAGGTTAAATTTTGAAATGTTTATTTCACCATACATTTTATTTCACCATAAATATTATTTCACCATGCTAACGTTCGGTGAAATATTTACCATAAAAATGATTATTTTTTTTTTAATCCACTCATGTGCATTTTTTCACCACATATAATATTTCACCATGATTATTAAAAGTTAATTATTACGATTTACTCATAATACCTAAGTAAAAGCACGAGGTATATTCATGTCCTCTCATTTTCTCTCTTTGCCACCGTATAATGTAAACTGTCACCACACATAAATCATTTCTAGTTATCATCAACCATAAAAAATATAATTCAATTTAATTTAATTTAAAATTTAATTAAAAATATTGTCATAATAAAAAAACCACTTATGACCCCTGCCACAAATTTGTACTTCACCTAATGCTTTTATGTGCACTGCAGCTGCTTTAGATACAAATGCAATACTTTTATTGCAAATCCTAAACAAAATATGAACAATTATATGAGACAACTTGATGACATCGAATGCGCAAATTGAAATAAAGATAATCAGCTTTTGTACATCATTTTTTTTTTTGTATTTTTGTGCTGAGATGACAAACTAATCAAAGCACAAGAAGTTATAATAATCGCGCATATAAGAAGATATATACGCCCATTCATTCATTCATTCATTCATTCGTTTGTTCATTCATACTCAGAACCAATACATTCATTGAAGCATTCACACATGTCGAACGAGGCGATACGAAGAAGAAAGCCATATTGAACAACTTATAAAAGATTTGTGCGGCTTGGCGGCTTTTATTGAAAAGAAAAAGAATTATAGAAAGGCGCGGAAAAAGATTGAGTGCCAAGTTGAAGAAATAATCAAATAATCTGCAATCAAAGCAAAGAAGTTGTACACGACGCATTCAATGAAGATGATGAGTTTGAAGATAAAAGATACAAAGATACAAAGATACTAACGCTGCTGATATACAATTGATCCAATGTATGCTGCATGCGCAGCAGTATTGTTAGCTGACAATTTGCCATTTTTAGCCTTTCAACAACCACAAATTGCAGTTGCATTTGTAGGTTTCACTTCTTTTTTTTTTTTTTTTTTTGGAAAGAGTTAAAAGAAACGGCCTACGATATGGACTTAGCGTTTTTGTTATTAAATTAATACACTTTTGCAGTTTTCTTTGATACGAAAATGCATTCATTGACGGATTTACGCATTAAATCGAGTGCAAGCGGATTACATTTTATAATACGAAAAGGGGAAGTAAAAGATACTTTTAATGAGATACTTTTGTATCTTTTGTAATATAGAAACATTATAGCAAGTGTTAGAATTGTTATAAAATATTTTTAATTTTTATTTAAAAATTTACTTTAATAAAAATAATAAAAAATCAAACTTACAGCGTATTTTTTATACCCAATTTATTTTCATAATTATGAAGCGACAAAAATTATATAAAAATTTATATCCTTTACGTTAACCTCATGCATTGAACCAGTTATAAAGCAGCAGCATAAAGCTTTTGTTCTCATTTTGCTATATGCCATCGCTGATATAACGTAATGCGTTGCGTTGCATTGCGTTGCTTTTTACGTAACGCAATTCATTAATTTATAAAAAAAAATACAAAAATGTATGTGAACTGTAGATAAATGCGCGTAAGTACAGCTTAATTTTTGGTATCCGTTGATTTTATGCTAAATGAATGTGTAACTTGGGTAATATAAAAAGGAAGTATCTTTATGACTTCATTAAAAATTGTAGCATACATTTTTTAATTATTTTTGTTTGTTAATTTTAAAATTTTTAATTTTAAAATAAATTTGCCAAGTTTGCTGAAAAACTTAATTGTCGCATAGCAAGCTTTCTTTGAATTATTTACATTTGATTTGCGTATGACGAATTTTAAATTCAAAATATGACGTATTTTAAGCCATTGAAATATATTTTTTTTTTACCTGATTTAACTAATTTAACTGAATAAACATTTTCAGCAAACAGCAATGAAATATTTACACAACTGAAATTTAGAAACAAAAAAATATGAGCTGCGTAAAGTCGACTATTAGATACGCTGCCAGATGGTTGAACTGTTAGAGGAGCAGTCACACAAACTCAACATAGTCTTTTAACACTTTGTAGCGTACCGAGAACAATAAGACAGTAGGCTGCTTTTAAGTAAGCTACGAAATCCTCTCTAAGAGATCTTCTCTATAAAAACTGTAATAGGTTGGGTTCAACGTGCATGAAACTACGATGAGGAAAGTTCTCGTAGTTCTTAAATTATTAAAATTGATACTTGTCGTTACACAAAAAAAAATCGATACAATCGATATATCGAATCTGATTATTATTCTAAGTTATCAATTTACGATTATTCTAACAATAATTCCATTAGATACATTCATTTATGGAATAGGTAACATTTATAGTACTTCGATAGTTCAATTTTTTGTTATCGGTTCGATTATTTGAGCAATTGTAAATCGTTCATTTAACGCAAAAGCAACTGTAGTGGAAATGTAGCCAAATTTTTCAGTTTAAAAAGTTTTTTTTGTTGTTTTTTTTTTGCAATTTCAAGATTATTTACAAACTGTCTATTGGAGACAATAAGCAAATTGTTTCAATATTAATAAAAAAACATGAAAAGGGAACATTTCTGGATTATGGATGAATAAAATAATCAACATAAAGAATATTAATTTCAACAGTTCAACTCATCTCTAAAGGGTAGTTCCAGGATGTGAATTCTGGCTTTTGTCAAGCAAGTTTATAGCCAATTGATTACTGTGTTTCTCCAGTCTGGAGACGTACCGGGTTTCGAATTTACGAATTTCATTTCGCACAGATGGTACGTCTAGGTCTCTGCGGATGACGGAGTTCCTGACGTAATTTGCTGGAGCAGCTTGCCCTGGAATCGCTGCAGAATTTCGATGTTAGACTCAGCTGCCGCCCCCAGAGCTGGATGTCCTAGATCCAAATGGGTGCTTTGTAGAGCAGCACTTTATTGCGAGTGCTCAGGTCAGATCTCCTAACGAGTAACCAGTTCAATTTAGTCAACTTTAGGTTTAGCTGCGACCTTTTGGTCTCAAAGTGAGCCTGCCAGTTTAGACGCCTGTCAAAGGTGAGGCCTAAGTACCTCGCAGAGTGCACCATGAAGGCTGACTGGGGGAGTTGTTGAGCCTGCGGGTCGCAAATGTCATATAAAGTGACTTCTTCGCATTCACGTAGATATTCCATCTCAAAGTTTGAAAAGTTTAAATTAAAATTTCGATAACATTGAAGTAGTTCCGACGAACTATTTCAAAGCTATAACTTTCTTTCTAGCTTAAAACAATAACTACAAAGTTGTTTTTTTATAAATTTTTAAATTTAAAATCATTACAAATTCTTAAAGAAGCTAAAAATAGATTATTTTTTTTTTTTTTTAATGTGTTAATGGTGTACAAATTAACTAAGACGCTTGTGGCTTATTTATACAAACAAGTGTATCTGTTATGCGTAATACGACGCATATACAATATAGTATGTACTTGTGTCTATAATATATATTTGTATAATTTTTAATAAGTACATTGACACAGTTTAAGCTAATTATTTTTTTTTTTTTTTTGCCGTCGTCTAAAACTGAGTTTTTCAGTTTTTTTCATTTGTGAATTTATGCGTTTTTTGATGTTTGTTTAGATTGTATCTACGTCATAGTTGTGCGTCTTTTTGGATACTTTATTTATCGAGTATCTGCGACAAATACTTTGTTATTAAGAATTTTATTCTAGTTCTTTTTATACCTTGTACCCGATGGGAGGCTTGATAGACCCTATAAAGTATCTACTCTACTTATTTTTTAAGGATTAGCCCAATATAACATATAGCCTCAAACCAAGGTCACAATCCATTTTCTAATTTTTTTTTTTAAGAAAATGTTTATTATTCTCTACTAAGGTAAAAAATTAGACCCCAATTAAATTTTTCATTGTGATCTAAAATAAACTAAACTAAGATGTGGCAGGCATTTGAGCTTCGGTTCTACCGAAGTTAGTTTATTTCGTTGTGTTTTTTTTTTTTTTTTAAACTTAAATATGCTTTTAAGCAAAATATTTCAATTTTAATAATCAAATAATTTTACACTAAATGAGTATATTTTCTTAACAATATTTTCGATCAAATTTGATTTAAATTCAATAATTGCTGCTCCATGTTTTGCACGGTGAGTTGCATGCACTTCGAATTCGAATCATATTGATACACAACAAACTAATTCATATAAAGATCAAAATTAATTTCAGAATACACTACAACCGCGCTCGCAAAATGATTCAAATACAAATCAACAACAACAACAACAAAACCGAAATCAGCAACAGAGACAACAAAATCAAAATGCTCAAAATCAAAATCAGGAACTAACACCGGAACAGCAACAACAACTCGAAGCACAAAGAAATCTATTGCGACAACTTACGCAGGGTCCGACCATAATCATTGTCGATCGTGAAGTTTTGATTGCGTTTGTGCGACGTGTCTATCTTTTAGCAGTAATCTTTTGCATAGTTATAGTCATTCAATGGATGATCTTCTGCGGCACCGGGGATTGGAGTGAACCATTAGAAATGTGGGGTTGGATTGCATTACTCATTGGTTTACTCTTTCTCAGCATATTGAATTGTTGCGGACGTACGCGTCAAATATTTCCACTCAATTGGATTTTGGTGCTCTTAGTCGTCGAGAGTATTGCCATAGGAATTGCCTCGATAAATTATACGCACGATGTTGCGATTATTGCATACACTGTACTGATTGCATTGGCTGCAATGTTAATTCTGTGCGTATTGGGTGCTTTTTGTCCGCAGATGTGTCTGCCCGGAGAGTTGTGTATGTGCTGTGTGTGTATTGTTTTCTTTATCGGCATGATTATTATGATCACAATAATGTTGGTTACCAATTTTTCCAAGTATGCGCGTATCTTTATGATTATCTGGATGGTATTTCTTGTGCCGATAATACTATATCATGCACAAATCGTACATGGACGACGTTTCGGTATACCGCTGCAGGAACATTTATATTGTGCACTTATGTTGACCGTGGATTTTGCAATGCTTTGTATAGGATGCTTCTATTTTTTCTACATTGATAGAGAAGACTAAATAAAAATGATAAAATTCGTGAATTTGCTATCAAAACTGGAAATTTTTGACATACAATCTACCTAAGACCGAGAAAAGCTGAAGCTGAATGAATCAACTCGCAACTGACAGACGAATCGATTTGTGTCGTTGATCAAGAATATACATACTTTATAGGGTCTAGGATGTCTCCTTTAATGCGTTACATTGGTATACATTAATTATTCTTCTCAGCTTTGGGTTACTATTTTTGCAACAAAGGAGACAATGAAGACGGAATGAAATCTTATAAAACTATCTGAGTTATACATTATAAGTACTCTTAACTAAAATAGCGATTAGCTACTCCAGCCTAAGTATGAACACTAAACACAAGCCCTGATTCTAAGCCCTTAGCTATGCAGTATTCCCTTTTTCAGTCCTAACCCGTAACCCACAATCTTCAAACTCCATACCAAGCTCGCGCATGAGCTCTAAACGCATAAATATAATCCTAACCATATTTCAAGTTCTGAAACTTAAACTATGTTTCTAATGTTTAATCTTACAACTAAACGTAAATCATAAATGACAAACTGAACTTGAGCCTTAACCCCTGTTTTTTGGAACCATAAAGTCTAATGTTGATCCAAAGACAAAAACCTAACAAAATAGGCCTGTTCGCAGAGTCAGAGTATAAACTCCCGCTTGGAGGACGAGGAAACTTGGACACACATTCTCTGCGAATGTTCGGCTTTGGCCCGCTTCAGATTCACTTTGTTTTAACAATGTTTCATCACAACCGACAAAATCAGAGTCGCCACGACCAAGGAAACTCTCCTGCTTATTAAAGAGGCAAAGAGGATTTTCATGCCGGACATGGGTACAATAGACTCTTATAGAGTCGCGGTGTCCTTTAATCTCCAGTTTCGGAAGGCCTATCATGTTGCTATCATACTTTGTGCTAACGGTAGGAACGTGTGGTGATTTTCTTGAATATCCTCTTTCGCTCTGACCACTTGCTTGCCTCAAAGCCTTGGCCCAGACACAACGTCAGGGTTTTATGTTTATTGTTAATGGTTATCCTTAGCCAAACTCCATGCCACTATGATGCGCCTTTTTGATATCACTTTTGCACAAAGCTAGTAGTGACTAATTAAAGCCAGCCAGAGCAGTTAAGGAAAGAGCGAAGTTTGTTG
This sequence comes from Leucophenga varia, assembly GCA_018903435.1. NCBI lineage: Eukaryota > Metazoa > Arthropoda > Insecta > Diptera > Drosophilidae > Leucophenga > Leucophenga varia. The sequence goes on from JAEIFJ010001875.1 coordinate 29,591, forward strand.
GGGCAAGTTTGGGACAGTTCACGTAGCGAATTGAACTGCCATTGTCCAAGTAGTCTCAGGGTGCAAAGAAAGTACTCTTGCCTTTCTATTGCGCCTTCTTCTTTGCAGCCTCTATTGGGATATCTAATCTGACAACATGCTGCCCGATGGGCCAGTGACCGGCTGCATTTAGCCAATTTTGACAGTCCATTACCAACTTTGATTTGGTGACATGAGTACCTATAGCTTTTATCGCAGCTTAACTGTCTGAGAAAATGAACACCGATCTTCGCTTGAAAGACACTGCAGAGACTCGGAATTCGAAAGGATTTTTCGACATGTAGATCATTTGAGTATACTCCAAAACCCACATCGTAGTCCATTTTTGAACCATCGGTATAGTTTGGCAGATCAGCATTACATTTCAGCAGATCAGCTTTCCAGTGCTGCTTAGTAGGCAAGGATGTCCTAAAGGGTTCTCATAAAATCTGGAGTTATGGACAGAAAGTCAGTTGTTAAGCCTGCCAGCTCCACTGGGAGTGTCAACAGAGTAGCGCTGTGGCCAAACCGGGAAGTGCTCTTTTCGATGTAATTTCCTTAATGTAATTCTAAACAAGACATTCAAAAATATATTTAAAAACATAAATCATAACTCTTAATTGCAATTCTTATGATTTATATTCATTTTCACGTGATACTTCGAATTTTATTTTCCGAGCACTTGCTCAAAGATACTTCTCTTTGCATCAAGTTTAATAAATTATAAAATTTTAAATTTTCTTCAAACGTTTAACTAATTATTTGCTACTCGATCAATTTCACTGCATAATCTTTACACACTGACAAGCAATTTTAATTGCATTTTACGCAGATTAAGACACAACACACAGATACATCTTGCTTAAAGCCACACGCATACCATAAAACGTCATAGTACACTGACAGCATCAAACTATGTAAACGCTTTACGTTCTAACTCATTAATCATAAAATTAGCTATATATCATTTCATATATCAATCCATAGCTGCGTCGTCTCACTGTCTCGCATTTTTAACAAAAAAAAATCTACAAAAAAAGTATCTATACCACTGAAAATTATTCAATGAGGGCGGTCTCAATTAGTTTTAGCCCTTTGCATTGAAAAAAAAATACTACATTGTATCTTTTTCCTTTTTTTTTTCTTACCTTTTTTTACAGCGCATAATCTTTTGGCCTATTGTCTAAACTATTCAACAAACGAGACAGTGGGCGGCGGCGTCTAGTGTATTTTTCCAGGAATTTACTGAGTACTCTCTCTAATCCCAAACATCCTGTGTAAATCTAAATCCCTTATGTACTTGAATGAAATGCATTGCGCAGACTGCTTGGCAACCAGTAAGATGTGTTATATTGCTTTAAGCCTTAAAAATAATATACTAAATACTTATATCTTGGCCAAACATGGCTAGTTTCTGATAAATCCAAGCTAAGCTCTATGTTAGCTTAAGCTGAACAGCTGCGGTTTAGGGTTTAAGTTTGTTTTCGGTTGGCATTAGGATTAGAGCAGGTACTAAGGGCCTCTGAGATACTTAATCTAATATTGCTTTCAAAATGTTAGATACAGATACTTTTGTATCTTGTATCTCATTTAATTCACATGAATCATAATTTCTACTACATCTCAAATGAAAGTGAGTGCATTAAATTTCATAATTAAAAATTGATTTCTATGCTTTTCCATTATGCAAATCGATATACTCTCGCACTACAAAAGTATCTGTACAATCGCATTATTAAATGGGAACGTTTAACAATAATCAATAATGACAAACCCATATGAAACAGGTGTTGTATGAAATAATTTCCGTATTATATACATGTGTATACGCGTATATATCTCTAGTATACCTACTCGTCTATATATGTATATATATTTTTTTTAATTTTAGTTCATATGATAATATGTATGTTGACGTTTATCGATTGCTACCGCATCTGTTATTGTCTGTATATCTCGATACAACTGTATATGATGACAATAGCTTCTCTCGTATAATAACAATTAACGCGTGTATCTCGCATGCTTTTCTGTCAATAATTTCTTTTCTTTTATCTTTTTACGGAACACAGTCTCAACTGTAAAACAATGCATTTTTATAAATAAAAAAAAAAAAATAAACAAACAATAAAAAAATAAAATAAAAAAATAAGACATTAAAAAACGTGTGGCATTCTTATTATGCGTTTAAGTAAACGAATCTGAATATCGGTAAGTTTTATCGTGAGTGTTTTACCAAGTGGCAGATACAATTAAGTGAAATGAAATGGAATAATATGGAGAATCATTTAAGTTTTAAGTAAACTGTTATTTATTTTGTAGTTATTTTTTTAAAAAAATTTTCAGTTATATACAAAATTTAATTTGAAGGTTTACTGAGCATTTTGGCACTTGATAACTTCATTTCCACTGCAAAGTTTTAACAACAATTCCTACTTCCACAGCATGATCCATAGTAGCCAATACCTGGATAGCAATACGAGGGTTTACATGTGAATGTAATTGCACAATATGGACCACAAGGACCACTGCAGCAAGTGACACGACTTGGACCACAACACATTTTTGGAAGTGTGCTACAAGAGAATTATGCATAATTCTATTAAATTTTGACGATTTTTTTTAATAACTTGAATACTTGCCTTAAAACTTTGCAGTAAATAAAGCTACCACACTGAATATTACGAGTTAATAAATTTTTTTCTAAAATTTATGAAGAAAATTCATTTTGTGTGAATAATAAAAAAAAAAACAATGTTTTACTAAGTCGATTCTAATTTTTTTTTCTACGTTAAAACAATTCTTAGGAAGCATCCGATAGATCTTCACTGCTTAGCAGAAGAGTTTCAATAATCAGCTCCAGACTAAAGTGCTTGTTTTGAACGACTAAAAATCAAAAAATTTAAAAAGGCATCAGAAAAATCGCCACAGACTGCGTCGTTAAACTGTTTGAAGCGAATAATGTTCAGAAAAATAGATTTCAATAAAATTAGACAATTTGCATTCGATACTTTAAAACAAAAATATCGCTACTTTTCCTTATAAACTAAAAAAAAAACGACATGGAAAAACGTTAACTTCGGCGGAACTAAAAGCTCAAATACCCTCCACATATTTTTTAAATTTATTTTTATATGATCATCAGTGGCTTAGGTAAAATAGTCCGATGCAACCAAAATTTAGACTTTATAATGGTGTAAAATTTTAACCTAAGGAAAGAATAGTAAAAATTTTCTTAAAAAAATAGAAAATGAGTGATGACTTTGTATGGGGCTATATGTTATAGTGGGCTGATCCTTATAATATGAATCGAGTATACAAAGGATGACATAAGAAGTGTTTTTACCCCATTTGGAGTGAATATATTGATAAATAATAGCTATTTTCATGCACCAAATCGAAAAAAATGGATAAGTTTGTACGGGGCCTATACTTAAAAATTGGTGTGGTACCCTGATTTTGATATTAGATGTCATAAGAAGTGTTTTTACCTAATTTGAAGTGAATACATTTGAAAATAGTACATATTTTTGTACAAAAATTCGAAAATTGGCGGTGTTTGTATGGGGGCTATACCATAAAATGGGCGTGGCACCTTGGTTTTGACATACAAAGTAGTCATTGTTGAGAAAACCATAAGTTCCAAGTTTCAGCTTTATATTTTTATATTTTCACCTTAAAAAAATGCGTAGAAATAAACAGACAAACAGACGGACATGGCTAGATCGATTCGATTATATTACATATATTATCGAATACAATTAGGCTAAATATGGGCAAAAAATGCTAAAAATCGATAAATTGTACTCTGTAAATTTTTAAACAGTTCCTAAACTAATAATTTCATGGAAAAAATTGTTCATATAGGTTAACATGACGATCAGACTATCAGAACCAAAGATATCAGTATTTGAAAACTGATTTTTCAAAACCCTAGCAGATACATGTTTAATTTTGATCTCGTTGTTCATGTCATCATTGAGATTTGATAATAAGGCCTTGTTATATATTTTTTTGACACCCGAGAGGTTCATTTTTCCAATGGAAATCCTTGAAACCGCTCCAACAAAAAATTTGTTCGCTCAATTTTCAATTTTAAAGATCCTAACGCTTTTCATTTCCGAGGAATTGAATTGGAACTTAAAATACGCATTGGAACCCAAAAGGTGCATCAAAAAGAGTTCAAAAATTTTTCAGATTTTTTTGGTTTGATCTTGAAATCTCTCATTTTATTTATAAAGATTATTAAAATAAAAGCATCCTATACAAAACATGGCAAAATCCACGGTTAACATAATTGAAAAATATAAATAATCGAGCAATGGAACACCCAGACGACGTCCATGTATGATTTGTGCATGATAGAGTACAATCGGTACAAGTAATATCATCCAAATAATCATAAAAATACGCGTAAATTTTGCAATATTTGTGAAGAAAATCATTGTAATCATAACAATCATGCCAACCGAAAAGACAATACACAAACAGCACATACACAACTCGCCGGGTAGACAAATCGTCGGACAAACAGCACCCAGTACGCAAAGTAACATTATTATGGCCATTGCCATGAGCACAGTATAGGCAATTAGTGCCAGATCGTGCGTTAGATTCACAGAGGCGACTGCCACAGCAATACTCTCCACTATCAAGAATGCTAATATCCAATTTAGTGGAAATATATAGCGCGTCTGTGCGCACAGATTGAATACAGTCAGACAGATCATGCCAACCAATAACGCAATCCATCCGTAAAACGGTAGCTCATCACTCCAGTCACCGGTTCCGGCAAACAAAAGCCATTGAAGGATTATAAAAACACTAAAGATCATCGTCAAAACATAGACACGACGCACAAATGCCAATAAAACTTCACGATCCACATAGATTACGGTAGGACTCTGGGCCAATTGTCGCAATAAATGCTGATGCGCATCAACGATATCCACATGGCGATTTGGACGTTGTTGTGAACTTTGTGTTTGTTGCTGCTGTTGCTGTGGCTGTTGTGGATTTTGTTGTGGATTCTGTGCTTCTTGCTGCTGTTGTGGATTTTGATTTTGTTCTTGATTTGTATTGGCAACCACATTTGTATCGGTTTGATTTGCATCAATTCTATTTGCAGATTCATTTGGAATCATATTGCAAGAGCGTAACTTACGCGAAAATAAAAACAAATTTATGCCAATGATTTAAAAATCTTTGATAATTTAAAATTTTATAATAATTTATTTATTTAACAAAAATTATGTAGCTTTGCTTTTCATATCAATTTGTTTACATATTATATTGACAATTTAAATAGTCTTGACATAAAATCTATATTATCTGCTGCTAAGAAATCAATTAAAAGCAGCGCTAAGGATCATCGCATATCAAATCACAAAATGGATTCAATACAACCACGAATTTCTGTGAGAATCATTACATTTTTTGCAATTTTTATGATAGTATTCCAAGCTGTTGGGTCTCTCCAAGCAATTGTTTTCTATTTGTACAATACTCATTTTTCATATTTTATAATTTTACTAATTTGTGTAATGATGGCAATTTTAAAATGTTTATACTGAATATATTTTTTTTGTAATCTAAAATACATTTTTTTTTTCGAGAAAATAAGTCCATCCAAGATTGAATCTTTACATAGAAGATGTAATCTGGTTTCTTCGTACTAAAAATATGAGAGAAAAATAAGAATTGACCTGCAAAGTTCATTGGCCACGAAGGGAAGATAGAAATGTACGCACATTTGTTCATATTCATTTAACGAAATCTACGGTGTCACCAGTGTTATAACAAAGCCAAAAAAATGTGTTGTTGCTTTGTAGACAAAGAAGACAAACAGGAGAAAAAGAATGCAAATAGCATAGCATGCTGCGTGTATATTAATAAAACGCCGGAGGTGTTTAAAAGTATTTATAAAAACTAAACGGCCATCTCTGGATTGTATTATTTTTAAAATTTTGACTTAATAAAGAATAGTTGAACATAGCTAAATTGGTCTTAAACCTGGATATAATAAATATCAGATACCAGAGGTGATGTTCTTATCATAGACTCCCCAAAGGGGCTAGTATTACAATCTTTTCGGACAGTCAAGCGGCTGTCAGAGCGCTAACCTCTTGGACTTTTTCTTCTAGGTTAGTTTTGCAGTCTTTGGGACGTAAAATCACCATATGTTGGATCCCTGGTCATAGAGGTATTGTCGGAAATGAGGTTACAGACGAGATAGCCAGGATTGGCTCGTCTACCACAATGAACGGCCCTGAACCATTCGATGAGCTCAGCTGGACCTCAGCAACACGCTCCATTGAAAGTCTGGGACTCTCAGCACTGGGTACACTCATCCTGGTCTTTAACAGGCTAAACAACTTGTTCTGCCAATTTTCCCCTTAACTTCCATCTCGCAACTACTCACTTGTACCTTACAGATCACAACGTACTGACAAGTAAATCTAGTCCAGTGATACTCATAGATCTTAACGAAACTATGGTTATTTGACTGAGCTAGGAAAAAATAGACGCGTATTATTTTATATCGGTAAAGGTCAAAATTTAAGGGTTAAAAACACCTTAAACTTTTTATATTTGCTTGAAATTTATTGCTCGGTGGTTTTCAAGGTCACTAAATCCAAAGGGTTCCAATATGGGACCAACAGAATTTAAAATTTCATCAAATCACCCTGAGGTCGCCATTTCAAAATTGAAAATTCTGGCATGCAATATTCAGTCCCGAAAACCCCGAGTAATAAATTACATAAAAATGTATAAGAAGTTTTCTGACCGTCCACAAACCCTCAAAGGGTGTTTTCAACCCTTTAAATTTCGACCTTTACCGATACAAAAAAAAATAAACGTGTGAATGCCCATCCCGGTTAGATTTAGATTCATGTATATTATCTAAACATAGACTTTCTCGTCGATAAACATTCTCAGACTTATCAAGGTAGGGTAACAAAGGTCTACCTGTGGTTGCATTACCTTAGGAAGCCATTCCGCCCTAAGTGCAGTTTGTAGACATTTGAAGGCTTTATGCGGCTTCAACTTCGCTTTGACCAATTGCTTGTCTTGCATTGGCGGTCCAGACACTACGTCAAGCTTTTATGGTAATGGGTTAGGGTAGACCAAATATTTTTTTATAAGCCTCATCACATATCAGCTTAACCCATTCATTTAAGGCATGCATAACTTTACAACATTTCGAAACACAAGTTTGCAGTTAGATACATGGATACATGATATCTGTTGCTAATATGTAACTTGACGTCTTAAAAACTGACAATGACGATGATGACAACTTGACGATCGATACTTTAACATTGGTCGCGCTAATGAAGAAAACCATTCGTCATCTCGAATGCGTTCAAAAAAAGACTTGAAGTGTGAATATACATTTTTTCGATTTTTTTTTTTTTTGGTGTGAAAATGAAAAATTATATACGAGTTTGTTTGTTGTTGTGCCGCCTTTACTCGCAGATTGTGGTTATTACAACACTGACTGACGCTGTAAATATTTCTGTGAACATGTTAATCAATCGCTGTCCAAGACTGCGGTTAACCGACAACAAAAAAAGGAAAATACACCAGGTGTATTGGTGCACATAATAAGTACTAAAAGTTATTTATTTATTTATTGGAAAGATTTTTTTTTTTGAAGAACGATTTTATTAGATATCAAATTTGTTGCAGTAGCCGTGCAAATAGCCTTACGGCCTAATGCAACTCAAAGCGCAGAGTAGCATGCAAAATGTGTGCACAATAGAATTTTTGATTATAAAATAATAAGCAGTAAAAAAAAAAAGAGAGACCCTTTACGTCAAGGACACAAAAAAAAAAAAAAACGAAGAGGATTCAACGAGGCGCAGTCAATATAAACTGGATTAAAATGAACCATTTAAAATTTACATATGAGGCTGGACACAACAGGATTAAAAAAGAAGAATATATTTATGAGTTATTCGAAGACAAACAAACGGCAGCTGTGTTATCAGGCAAAGGATACGATACGATACACTCAAGCAAATTAACATAAGAAGCAAAACGATCCACTTAAAGTCCAAGTGAAGCGCGAGAAAAACGCGAAACTAGTTACGAGTCGCACAAGTCTCAGACTACTTCGCTCAACGCTCTAGAAAAAGCATGTAAAATTCATATTCCCTGCAGCTTTTGTTTTGTGTATTGTCAACCCTTTTTTTTTTTATTTCTTATAAAAAGCCGCATCGAAACGTTAAGCGGTCAACGCGAATTTACTTAATAATAACTATCAACGTGATCATCAACACATATAACGCCTTACCTTATAAGCAATACACGATGATGATCAACAACATCACCACCACCCCACCACCTTTAGGTATCTTTTTGTATCTACTCGATTTATCTATCGCAATTCAATCTGTGCATTGCTGCAATTGCTGCATTGGCATTTTGACTTGACCCCAAGAAGAAAAAAAAAACAAAAAAAGTAAAAGTTTTTTCTTTATAAAAATCGTGGGAAATTTAACAAAAGCATTTTTCTTTACGCAATTAAAAAGCAACAAATACTAGACAAATGGACTTGGTTGTAGGCAGCAGCAATAGCAGCAGCAATGGGAGGGTGGGTTTACGCGATATCCTGACGACGATCTTAATGCAACGCGAATTTAGGGTGGAAATTACAACATTTATGATTTTTCATATATCAAGTTTTTTTTTTTTTTATTTCGTTATTCAAATTTCATTCATTTTTGGTATTTTTCACCCCAAAAATGTCGCAAATGCGTTAAAATCATAAAAAGAAAAAAATCGCGTTACACAACGCGGTCAGTTTACCTTATCGCGACTTTCCGAGTTTGATTTACTTTTATAGATTTTTTTTTTTTGTCCATGTGACATACCGGAAGTATTGTAAATGAGGAAATACCTTTGGCGTGCATAGTTAAACTGGATTTTTCTTTTTTTTTTTTCATGTCAAAGTTTAGATTACACTAGAGTCTGTCAGAACGTGGGAAAGTCGCAACAGGCATTAATTAAATGTCGAAAAACGTTTGCGAGAATTATAGATGTATAGATATATATATATTATATAATAATCGGTGTATTAAAAATTAAGAAAAAAATTATTTTTAGAAAAATAAACGCTAAAAAAAATTTTACATTAGACTCTTTTTGAAATACGGTTAATATTTAAAAATTTTTTTTTTTTTAAATTAAAAAAGTTTAAACTTAGTTTTGGATTTTGCTTTGGTGTTCGTCTTAGGGAATATTTTTTTTTTTTTTTGGAATAAAATGTATTTTTAGTACAAAACTTTATTGTATAAAAAACTGAATATAAATTTTCTGCAAAACAAAATCGTACCCCTAAAGAATTTGAGGGATTAAAGTATAAAAGTGACAAGTTCAATTTGAGTTTAATAAATCATAATTGCACCCTGATAATAGTTTTTCTTCAGACGCGACGCCAATTTTACTTCGCACCCTTCATAATGGCAGAAGACACGCTTTGACTATATCAAAACCTAGGTGCCACGCCCATTTTTAGGCATAGCTGCCATTTTCGAGTTTTTGTATAATAAATTCAATTCAAATTTGGTAAAAACAAGAAAATTATTGTTTCTTGCTTCTTTTATCAACCTTGAATCTTTTATCTTAACTAAGATTGTATCAGATCATTATCACCCAACCCATCCATCTCGAAATTATGTCTTAGCTACTTGTGAACATATTAACTATTTAAAGTTTTTTTTTGACGAGTAATTAAGTTTTTTCTAGTTTTATACCAATTTGGGACTCTAATCTTGCGGGTGACTTTCAAGATCTAGCCTCTGTATGCATCCGACGCAGTTATTAGATGTTCCTGACTATGTCGATGTCGTTATACAGCTCATCGTGTGAATATGGATGTCATTTCCTACTCTGATTGGTCCAAAATTTATTCCAAGTAATTTTCTGTCAAACACGCACAGCTCCGAGTCATCCGATTCTGATGTGACCCATGAATTATTATTTGTGCTTTTTTGGCTCTAAGCAGTTTCTATGTCAGAACCATAGTGCCTCGCCCATTTTTAGATACATCCCTTTAACAAACCATCACTTCTTGTTTATTTATTCATTACAGATATGATACGAATTGGGCAACTATAACATACTATTCCCATACAAACTCACCTCCCATTATTAGATTTTTTTTTCAAGAAAATTATTGTTATACAAATCTGTACCCCATCCCCAATTGTTATACAAATCTTGGACCCCAACCCCTTTAGAAAATACTATAACGTTTAAATGTATATAACTGCCAGATGGAGGCATTGTAGATTCTATAAAGTATATAAATTCTTGATCAGCATTGAGAGGAGAGTCGATCCCTCCGTTTATCTGTCTGTCTGTTCGTCTGTCATGCTCTCTACCGTACGAAAACGATTATCTCGGAGACTATTAGAGATAGAACTGCTATGTTTGCAATAATGAATATATTTTTTCATTCAAGAAGAGATTGGAAAGTAACCAAAGAAGATTTTGTGTGACATTCCTGATAAAAGTCAGATATTTAAAATGTAGACTAATTTTCGAGATATATACACATACATACAATAGCTAAATTAATATTTTTTGGAGTTGTGTTCTAGTTTTCAACATTTTCTTAAATACAAATGCATCTCCATACAAAGTAGCAAAATATTGATGCACCTTTAAACTTAAAAAATATTTTCTTATAACAAAGTTCTCATAATTTAATTATCTCTTTGAAGTCAACTAACACTTAACCTAGCCCAATGTATTTTCATTAAGAAAGAAGACAATCCCATTAGGCAACAACTTTGACCAGTTTTTTTTTTTTTTATAATTTAAACCACAAAGTCAAAAAATATTAAATTACCAAAAATTTGTCTGCAACATTTAATACAATAATTAAAAATGAAAAACGGACGAGTTTATTGCATGCAAAACTAGTCGAAGAGCCACTTACGAACTTACGCAATCCTGTCTATGACAACTTACTATATATGTTACCTTGTATCTTTTGGATAGGGCTAGCATTCATATGCAACTTACAAACGAGTTTAAAATAGTTTTTCCTGCAGCAGTTCCGCTTGAGAAATTTTTCATTTGTTTGTTACTTTTTTTTTTTTTTACAGTTGACATTGAAACTCTTTTTGTGTGTCTTTCTTGCCAAGCACTTCAAAAAGTTGAAATTGTAACACAAAACTAACCCAAATAGGTTTCGGAAGCTGCGGTTGCCTGTGTTGAAAGTCTTTACAGACGGGTTAACCCTTAACTGAATGAATGAAACGTCCAGCACAAGAAGTAGCAAACTGAACACCCCTCTCACCCGACTCGAACAGACTATCGAGTTAACAACAAATTTTTACTTTGTTTTAAAGAAATAAAAAAAAATTAAAACTGAAAGAAAAGCATTTAAATGTATTTCCAATTTGTAGCTACATTTGGTGTCAAGCGAGTCGTCGTCGTCTTTTATTTTTTTGTCCCTTTTGGTAATTTTTGTGTTAAAAGGCTACAGATAGGGCAAAAGGAAGATTCCAAAAAAAAAAAAAAAAAATTTTTTGTAAAAGGGTCGTCGCTTCGACAGTCATTCGAGCTGTTTTTATCCTTATCACGCGTGAGTACTCGTGAGAGAATTCACAAATCGTTACGACAACCGCAAATCGAGCAAGAAAGCAAGCAAAGCATATGAGCCAATGAATCACAACTGAATCTGAATCAGAATCGAAATCATTCGCGTAGACTACTTACTTATTTATGTCGTTTTGCGGTGACATCCTTTTTAATTCGACACCACCTCAGCGGGCGGCGCAACGTTCCATAACATAAACCATCCTCATCCTCATCATATCATTCTAACTCTATCCCAGCACACCTTCTCTCCCTTCTTTTGTATGCATTTCCCTGTGTCTTGGTTGTATATAATTTCGTCGTCTTTTTTTGCCTTTACGGATTTCAATTATCTGTGACAATGGTTTTTATATTTCAGCATTGATTTTCGATATTTGATCATTCGTTGCGGTTTGTTAACGCTTCTTAAATGCATCCGCCGCAAAGTTTTGTATACATTTTCGAGTGGCAGAGTGGCAGAGCGGCAACATATGTCATTACACATTAAAACACTTGAATTAAATTTCCGTAAAGTTAATAAAATATGTATATTTTTTTTCATCTTTCTTGTGCAACTATACGAAGTACTCTGCACTCTGTGGGGGAGTGTTTTATTAATATATGCAATAATTTGTGCTAATTTACATTTTGTGAAATGTTGTGGAAATATTTTAAATGTTAAATTGAAATATTGAAATATACAAAATTTGAGCTATTAAATTACTTATGTGTAGTATGAGTATGAGAATGTTAATAATTCTCAGCGGGAAAAATGATTTCTTTGTTGACATGGTCACTTGTGAATACCTGAGGATGTGTCTTCGGTTGTGTTACCATTGAAGAGTTTTATTTAACTGGATGGTCACAGTTGCGAAAATTATCAATTGAAGATTGCAAAAATTGATACTGGCGCTTCGCCCGGTTTTCCTTTTTGTAAAATCATAAACGACTTCCCAGCGCGAAAGTCATCAACTTGGCATCAATGCCGCTGAATTAATTAAAATGTCCTTTGCAAAAATTGTGCGAAAGTCATCAATGTTGCGATTGATTAGTCTCTCTTGTGCCTCGATGACATACCAACGATCTTACAAGACATGTCTTGGATGACATATCTTACAAAAACTTCTTCAGAAGACTCAAAACTTCTTGATAAAAAAATCAGAACTTGGCTGACGTGACTTATAAGAACTTATTGGAGACATTTCTAGTAAAATTTTGTACATGTCTTGTAAGACCGTGCATGCCAATTTTTCGGGTTTTAACGTTTGTTACATTTTTGTTAACCACAAGTAGCTTATCGTCGTCTAGAAAAAGGCACTGGATTTAACGATGCACAGTTTAGACAGAACTATCCATTCTCTATATACCTAGTAATAACTTGAATAAGTTTTCAAAAAATAAGTTTTTTTTAAGGATATCATTTAGAGCGACTCAAAATGCAGGAAATAAGTCCAAGAGAACCCAAAAATTCGACAAAGTAAAAAATTTGTAAAATAGTTTTTTTATTGATTAGGTAAGGTTACATAAAATATTTTATCTATCATTTTGTTTATTATCTTTGAAGCAGTTTTCTTTACCAGAAGATTATGCCTCCGTTGGGCCCTCTTAGTGAAAGTTTTTTTAACTCGAATCTCAGTAAGTGTTCTCCTACGATCCAAAAGATTGTATGATCCAACTCGAATGGACCCGTTTTTTCGGATTATATATAATGGATATTGAAACCAAACCCATGAAATTTCCCATGAATTTTGTTTGGGAAACAAATACCTTTTTTGTAGATTTAATGAAGAAACCTGCGTAGTAACACAGCTCTTTATAAATAACCAAAGAACGGCAAACAAAAGATTACAGATATTGTTTTTATACCCTGTACCCAGAAGGTAAAACTAGCGCCTATTTATGCAAATGTATGTAACAGGAAGAAGGTAGTTCTAGACCTTATGAAGTATATTCATTCTTGATCTGGCATTGAAAGACTAGGACTATAGCTATCTGTTGTCTGTCCTGCTGTCTACCGTATGAGAAAGATTATCTCGGAGCACTATAAAAGATAGGACTACCTTATTTAAAATTAAGACTCTCCATTTTAATGGGTAGCTCCCATACAAAATTTTTGGTTTTTATGAAAAAAAATTATTTATTTCTTATTCTATGAACTTCATATTTAGTATTAGTTATGCCTATGATAGTCCCAATGAAATATCCCAATATTGGTGGGTCCAAGTACAATTTTGGGTGTACAATGGTATGGGACTAAGATCGGACAACTTAAGGTACATCCAGATTGGATTTTTTTCTTGTTTCCGTTTTTTTTTTTTTATTCAGGAATATTCGGTGCCTAGCCACTAAGTTTGAAGACAAAAGAGTTAATTTTATTTCGAACTTGTATTCTAGAGATTTGGAAGTTAGAACATGGGTTTTGATAACATGATATGGTTGTTTATATTCAAGTGTCTTGGGATATGGACAAATTATCTCTCCCGAAACTTTCTGTTTAACTTGAATCCAGAATTTAAATATTCACTAATTTTCTTCAACACTTAAGCCTTAATCTTTTTTCCACAGATTGAACTCTTCAATCCCAATTCATGATCATGAACGCATACCGCACGAGCGCTCAATTTTACAATCAAAATGTCAAAGAAAATCTGTCGGCAAGTTAATATTTAAGTTAACGCTACTGATTTTTTGATGGATTCTAATGAGTATGACATAGTTCAACAAAAATCATCCAAAATCATAAGCAGCTGATGTAGACTAGACCTCCAACTGAGTTAGCTGTTAGCTAGTTGCGCACATCAGGTCATCCAACTGAGTTTGCGTGTCAAACTTCCTGCCATGTCATATGGCAAAATAGTAGGCCAGCAGGGAGAGCAATGGTGCGCTTCACTGATTTTTAGTTGAATATCAACGCATGACAGTAGCCACAAGCGTGGAGTTTAATGGTTTTGTTTTTATTTTTTTTTTTTTAGTCATTGTCATGCAATATAGCAGAGAATACTTCTAAGTTTAGTTTTAAAATAAATGTTCCAACTTTGTTTTGATGTCGAAAAAAATGCAGTCATGCGTATTTAAATCGCAAAAAAAAAAAAACAGGAAGAACAAAGCAACACGCTGATCTAACTGAATATGCAAAATAGTTACAGCGCGATCGAAAACTGATACAGCTTTTTTATATGTATTTACTTTTCAAAGGATACGAAAGGATGCTGTTTTGAAGATTTACTCCCTTCAATTTTTTTTTTGTTTGTTGTTATTTTGCTTGACGCTTGAATGCCAATGAAGAATAGAAGAATTTTTGTGAAAGATCTTTCTTTCATCTTTCTCTTTTCTTATAAATAAAAAGTATCTATAACGTATAGCGTCAATCGCAGCATCTGCGGCGTCCTCGATCACTTTCACGTGCATTGTTTGGCGATTTAGCGCAGTATTCTTGTCTACAAAGAGAGAAAAAGGAAAATCTTCAAAAAACTAATTCAGCGTGGATGATGATGTCTCAATCGCGACAATGCCAACGTTTGACGTTGATACTTATTACTACGCTTCGTTTAGTCTCTGAAGATGATGCAAATGCGCTTTCGAAATTTAACTCAATTTCTTGACTGATCCTTGTAGACAGCTGCTGCTGCTGCTGTGTACGATTTTTTTCTTCATACGTATCTTTAAGTATCTTAACCCATTCAATCTTCAAAAGTCGCTTTTGTTATTAACCCATTTATTGTGTCCAGGTTTTTACCCCTCTTCATGTTCTATTGTCGCATAAAGTTGTTAAGTGGCACGTGAAAATTAAGTTATAGTTGCAATTATGAGTGGCATGATTGAATTTAATAGAAATATCTGTTGAGTAGCATGATACATTTAGATACTTTTGAAGAAGTGATGACCTAGTTTCATAAATTATCTATCTACGCATACGCCTATTGTTGTATCTTTTAGTTGGTCTTAGCTTCTTTTGAGAAATTTCTGCTTAAATTTTTACTGATTTTATTATGTTTTTTTTTTCTTAAACCAAGATAGGTAGATAAATGTGACTGAGGGATAGTCCCAATAAAGTAGAGCATGAGGGCAAAAAGTCCTGTCCAATCTACTTGGGTACAGATGTAGACGGCATCATCAACACCAGTCAGGTATTGAAAAGGAGTATCTCTCTGGCTTACCGTTGCTATTTTGGTCTCGATTAGCAAATTCGAATTAGAGTTCTGTCCAGAGAAACAAAAAATTAAACTCAGAATCGGATAAGTCGGAGCTAGGCGTGTTTATGAGAAAGACATCCGTATTCGCACGAACGATGAGCTGAAATAGTCAGGAACTTTCAGGAACTCCTTTGCTGGACAGAAGCTCCGGCATGTAAAGATTATGCGCAAAACGTGAACCAAATCGGAGGGGAACGGCCGCTGCGTTGGGACGAAATCCGTAAGATTGGTATCCCAAATTGGTATAAACGAACACTGCCAAGGGCAATAACCATATGCCAGTCCGTAAAGTTAGGAACAACAGGTAGTTTAAGGAGGCGCGAGTTGAACTGCCAATGTCCTAGTAACTGCATTCTGTGTGATCAGAGTGAGGGGCAGGTGCAAAGAAAGTTTTCCAACGTGTTGTGGTTCACTCTGAGTTCCTCCCGGATGGTCAAACGGTTATTAAGGATTTATTATGTATCCGTTTTGAGGAGCCTACGCGAGAGCATGCTCAGAAAACGGCCGGAATTATGGAATTTTATTGGAGTACAAAGAGCAACCACCGTAATCGCCAGATTGGGCTCCCTGTGACTTTTTCCCGTTCCCTCTTCGGGGGAAACGTGTCGATTCGTTCGATGGTATCAAATAAAATTCGCCGAAAGCGCTTAAGGCAATACCTCCGCCTATTTGCGGGCTATGGAAGATTGAGTTAGCCGCTAGAATGGTTGTATTGGCTCCAATTGAGCCTGTTTAAAAGTCGACACAATAAATTCCGATGATTAAATTAAAAAGATATGTTTTTTATAATAATTTCCGGGCACTTGTTTTACAGAATGTATAGCATCAACCTCCGCTTGGAAAACACTGCAGAGACCCGGGCGTCAAAGGGATTTGTTGACACACAGCTCCTCTGAGTATACTTCAAAACCCACACCTCAGTTCATCTCTGAGCCATCGGTGTAGATTGACAGACTGGTATTGCATTTTAGCAGATTGAGCAGCCTTCCAGTGCTGCCTTTTAGGCAAACATGTCTTAAAGGATTTACTAAAATCTGGAATTCCGTACGGAGAAAGTCTGTTGTCAAGCCTACTACCTTCACTGGTAGCTTTTTGAAGCCACATTCATATTAAAAAATTCAATACGGAAATAATCAACCTTTTTTTTTCTTTAATTAAGAGGCCTGCCACTATGTTTACACAGCTTTTAATTATAAATACATACCTGGGCTATATTTTCTGGACTAAATAAAAAAAAGGTTTTCAAGCAATTTGTCTTCCGCTTCTGGAATTTATAAATAAAATTCGAAGCAATCCAGATGTCATGCGTTTTTAAAAATAAAAATACATTTATTTAGATACATTACCAAAAAGGTTACATTATTCCAGTTAAATATTCTACAAAACAAACTCACAGTTGAATACATTTAAATTTTACAAACTCTTCACTTTTTTAATTAGAATTACAATTCTGTCAACCCTTGCCTATGAAATCGACTTATCGTAATTAAATTTAAAATCAATTAACAATCAAAAAAAATTGTATCTTTTTTTTGCTAATTAGTTTGCTTGTTATTGTTATGTGTACGCTTTATAGATTTCTTATTTAATTTCGCCTCAGGTGCATGCAAATGTTTCAAATGCTTAGAAACTTATTTTGTATGTTTATCGAATATGTTTGTGTTTACCTTATTTCGTGCAAATGTAGGCAAGTAAAATAAGCAAACATGTTTAAAGTAACAAATTAGCATAGAGCAAGGCAAACGTAAAAAGAAAAGTCCTTGCACAAGGACAACAAAAACAACAACAAAAACAGCGTCAATGCAAACTAAAACAACAAATAAATACGTAGACATATGCAACCAAAAAAAAAAATTTAGCTGAAAGCAGCAGCAGTAGAAGGGAGTATAAGAAGTTATGCCGGAGGGTTTTACTGTGCGCCCCTTCATTTGCTTACACCGCAGCATAGACAACGTCCGTCCTTGATAAGCAAAAAGCAGCAATCAGCATCTAACAAGGATATGCGCTCTCAGAGTCTGTACTCTGTGCTGCATGCTGCTGCATTTGCACATTATAAAATTAAAGTAATTCGATACAACTGGGAAGAACTTGCAATAGTAAACAGCAGCAGCAGCAGCAGCAGGCGCAAGGAACTGCAAACGTAAACGGGCGTTGCCGTAGGCAAAGCAAGACGGTAAACGAGGTAAAGCGACGTTAGGGCAGTTGGGTTGACTGTGTTAAACGGAAATGAATTTTATCGACACTGCGGCTGCTGCAACTGCTTTGGCTTCTACTAATGATTTGTACTACTGGAATATACTCGTAGTTGGTATAATATTTCTTATGTGTGTGTGAAATGCAGCAGGACGAGTCTCAAACATATGCAAAATTCCAACGAAGAAAATTGACCGAAGCTCAAATACCCGCCTCACGAAACTTTATTCATTTTCTTGAAAACATAAAAAAAATGGAAGCTGAGTTTGTATGGAACTATTTGTTATAGTGGCTCGATCCTTGTCATATCGGTAGCATATTCATTGGATAACAGTAGAAGTGATTTTACACAGATTGGAGTGAATATATCCATAATAAGAACTATTTTCATACAAAATCTGAAAAATGTGCGCTTGGTTTGTATGGAGGCCATATCAAAAAAATGGGCGTGGCACCTTTCTTTTGAAATTGGATGTCATTAAACTGCTTTTATCCATATTTGTAGTAAATACATTTACAAAAAATAACAATTTTCATACAAAAAATCGAAAAAAATGGTAAGTTTGTATGGGGGCTATATCTACAAATGGGCGTGGCACCTTTCTTCTGATATTTGATGGATTGATATTGGATTAAAAGTGTTTTTACCCGATTTGTAATCGAAACATTCATAAATAATAACTATTTTCATACAAAAAAATCCGCAAATATACATTTAACGAATTTGCCGTTGGGATCAATAAAATGGTAAGTTTGTATGGGGATATATCTACAAATGGGGTCTCAACTCCTGAGGATAAATACCACCCAACGCTTAAAATAGTTTTGCATTTACCAAATATTTTAGATAGGAAATACACCATTAATTCTGTTCGCCGATGTTTTAGCAAAACTGATTTTAAAAAGCTGATTTCTCTGTTGCTTTTTGTTGCACTGACTGGGTTTACCTTTTCGATACACTTAGCATTGAAGACGCTTGCAATGTATTTTATAAATTATTGCAACATTATTTTGATGAATGTGTCCCGTTGTTTACACCAAATGGTTCTTCTAAAAAATGTAAAATCGAGACAATTTAAGAGTTACGTTAAAAATAAATCGTGTCAAAATTATGCAAAGTATGCAGTTGCTCGGGCAAATTTCAATGTACTAACAGAAGGCTTTATAAAAGTTATTTAGTTAAAATTAAAAACAATATATATAATGATCCTAAATCATTTTATACTTTTGCTAATACAAAGCGAAAATCGTCATCTGTAGCATCTAACATGTTCTTCGAAAATTATACAGCCAGATCTTCGCAAGAAAGATCAAACTTATTTGCCATTTTTTTTTTTCAGTCAGTTTATTCTTCTACCAGCTACCCCATAAATGACACTTCCATTCGTACTATCCATATGCAAAACATTTGCGACCCTATAATATCTAAAGACTTACTTCTTAAACACCTTCTCTCACTAAAACTTAGTTATTCTTCAGGTCCTGATAATGTACCATCTGGTGTACTTAAAATGTGTGCATTTTCATTATGCGATCCTTTGTTACACCTTTTTAAACTTTCCTCTCCATAAAAATGGCAGTAAATCAGATATTTCGAATTATAGAGGTATTGCTAAGTTATGTGCAATTCCTAAACTCATGGAAAAGTAATTACCGAACAACTTCAGTTTTCTTGTAAGTCACTTTTTTTTCCAGCTCAGCATGGTTTTCTTAGAAGCAGATCAGTTTCAACAAATTTACTAGAACTTACTAGAACAAACATTTTCAAGCAATTACGCTTGTAACGATCCTTTTCGCGTTCTTTGTGTTCTATACAATAAATTTTATCGTTTAAACTTAGTTTCTCCAGGCCTCCCCGTTAAACTATGTTCATAATGCTTTAAAAAACTATAATTTATAATATTTTTTTACATATTTTAAGTAGTATTAGCAGCATTTTTATAGATATAACAAATTTTTTCATCCTTTTTCTTTCAATTTTCCTTAAATTCTTTGAAATATTGTAATTTCATTTTTATTTTTTTTTTTTTTTTTTTTTTTTGTAAAATACACCACTTAGACCAGGAATCATGGCTGTGAGTAGGGGCACAGCCTGGTCAACCGGGCGACCTAATTAAAAATCCTCCAACGTGGTCTTGGTGGGCGTATTCTTTCATTATACTATGGGCGTAATTATAATATTGTTTTTCTCAACTTTTTTCATTTAATGTAGTTGTGTTATATTAATTAATATATAAATAAATATGTAAATTCAAAATTTTCTGGACACTTAATAGAATTTGATTTCGATTCTTTTTAATAGAATCTTTGTTGGCACTTCACAAATAAATTTATTCTGCTTTTGAGCATTTTGCTTATTGGCATAGATATCTCCATTTCTATATATTATACCATTCTGCATATCATCATCATCATCATCATCATCATCATCATCATCATCATCATAATATTCATTATCATAATATTCATCATCATCATCTTGCGTCCAAAAATCACTGCTAGAATCAAGTTTTATATCGCCAGTCCAAAATGCATCATCCTCGTCGTCAGGTTCTGATAAAAGCAAATGCTTACCAAGTGCCAACATTTGTGCTTCATTTTCGATAATTATTAAATCGGCGTCCAATTGCAGGCAACGTTTTTTTGCGTTATTCCATGTGGACAAATAGTTGTGCACCATTTTGAGGCATTTGTCTTCAACTAGCGTAAATGTGTCAGGACATTCGAGTCGAGATTCTCCATGCACGCTTAGCATTACAAAGGAAACGAAAATTCCAAGTAAATAGAAATTTTGCCAGTTCATCACAAAGTTTTTATTTGCACCGTTTTGATACTTGTCAAACGAACAATAAAATTATACTAAATTATTTATTTCAATGCGACAATTTTTTATACTAAAAAGAAATAAGCCTTATCAATAATAACCTAGAACGTGAATTTGTTTTAAATTTAAATAATACAAAATAAAAAATGACTCTCTTGAGAATAGCACATTTCTGAGCCATTAAGGGAAATTTAGTATTTTTAATTATTTTCGCGGAATTTCATGAGTTTACAAAGAAATTGAACTGCATCTGTTTATTATTAATTTGAAATTATCAGAGATGGCACGGATAACACTTCCACTAGAGTTTTGAGTTTTACATTTTTAAGGTTTCATTTTCAAATTAAAACTTTTTGTATAGAAATTAAAAACCGAAGCTTAAATACCCGTCACACAGAGTTTATGTGTAATCATTAGTGGTCACCCAAGTTTACACACAATATTAATTAAAAATTTTGAGCTAAAAATACAGATATGTATAACAACATATTTCTCGAAAATAGCTGGAAATGGGCGGTAAGTTTGTATGCAAGAAACACCTAAAAATGGGCGTGGCACCATGATATTGGAAGAGTTTTTACCCAATATGGAGTAAATACATGAATAAATAATAACCATTTTCATACAAAAATTCAAAAATGGGCGGAAAGTTTGTTTGGGGACTATACCAAAAATAGGCGTGGCACATCTGATTTGACATTGGATGACATTAGAATGTTTTTAGCCAAATTGGAGTAAATATATGCATAAATAATTAGTATTTTTATATAAAAAATAGAAAAAATCGGAAAAACGGAAAGTTTATATAGGGGCTATGCCTAAAAGAGGGCGTGGCATTTTGGTTTTAACACTGGATGACAAAAGAAATGTTTTTACCCAATTGGGAGCGAATACATTCATAAATAATTAGTATTTTTATACAAAAAATCGAAAAAAACGGTAAGTTTGTATGGGGGCTATACCTAAAAATGGGCGTGGCACTCTCATTCTCGAACTTAATATAGTCTTTGCCGAGAAAAGCTTAAGTTAAAAATTTCAGCTTAATATCTTTATATCTTCAACAAAAAAGATGCCTAGAAATATACAGACAGACAGACAGACGGACAGACGGACATGGCTAGATCGATTCGTCTCGTCGAGCTGATCAAGAATATATATACTTTATGGGGTCTACGACGTCTCCTTCAATGCGTTACAAACTTTCAGACAAACTGAATATACCCTTCACACTATGTGTGGCGGGTATAAAAAGCAAATGCGACCTTTAAAATGTATTTGAATTTATTTTAAATATAGATTTTTTAAAATTCAAGTATTCCCTAGAAGCTCCAAACTGGCAACACCAATTGAGAGTATTACAAATGCCAAATTTTTGAAAATTTGTATTTGCTTTTAGTTTTGTGTAGACAGGAGAATAAATTCCTTTTTTTTACGAAATTCGATGATTGCGAAATAAGTGTATAAACGAGGTAACCGTCAGAATAGGTAGTCGAATAGTTTGACACGTAGGCGACCACAGTCACCACGATACTACCAATAGGGCCATAACCTTAAGAGCCAGAATTTTCTGGCTGCCCGTAGTTCCCGACTCTGCCACTAGTCAGACCTTATAATATATGGCAAGCAATATGGTAGTGCATTCCATATTGCTTGCCATACGTACTTTTCCTCTGGTAAGGGACTAGTATAAATGGGTAGGTTTCATACATGTTGTGCTTTTCTGGTAATATAAGATGTTAAATTGGCAATTTTTAATATCGGCCTACTGATATTTTTTTTGAATATTTTTTACCTATGAATATATCTAATTTTTAAACCCTATATCCAAAGGGTAAAATGGTATATTAAGTTTATGCAAATGTACATAAGAAGGACGCATAATAGACCTTGAAAAATATATTAATATTTATTGATAAGCATTGATCGACTGTTCATCCGTTCGTCTATATGAAAACGATTATCTCGGAGATTATAAAACATAAGGCCACTATATTTGAAACCTAGACCTGAACCGTCAAGTGGTCACTTACAAACCCTTTTTCGCTAGCCCCTTTTTTAAGAGGTACCTCCATACAAATCTACATCAAAATTCTGATTCTCATTATAGGAATTTTAAATTTATTACAAATTATGCCGATGATTGTCCAAAAAATTTTAGGTATAGCCCCCATATAAATTTTCCTAATTCTATCCGTTTCACATAGTCTAAAACGGGTATATTCAGTTTGCCCAAAAAAACCGAAAGACTCCATAAAGTTTATATATTATTGATCAGCTTGATGAGACGAATCGATTTAGCCATATCCGGCTGTCTGTCTGTCCGCCCGTCTGTCTGTTGCGATGCGTTTTACTAAGAATGTTTTTTTTTTTTTAGGATCTGTATTGACTTGAAAATTTAAATTAAAACTTATTGGTCCTAGGCAGTTTGTATGTCAGAATCAAGGTGCCACGTCCATTTTAAGGCATAGCTCCCATACAAATATACCATCCGTTTTCGAATATTTTGTCAAAAAAACTCGCAGAGCTCTCTGGCGAAAAAAATCAGCTTACAAGCATGGCTCTGTATGCCATACCATTTCATACATAACGTATTATGATTTTATGGCACAAAATTTAAATTCCCCACTGGCTAAATTGCACAAGCTCTGTGTAAATGTCAATTAGAGCACACTACCAGAATCTCTCCAATTCCTAACTTCCTTTATATGAATTTACTCCCTTGTCTACTTCTTAACTGCTCCAAAAACGCCAGAGTAGCATCATTAGAATACGAGTATATATATGGTATTTAGATAGACTTCAACACAAAACTGACAACATAAATTGAGTTGTTGTAATTAATTGCCATAGAGTATGATTTATATTTGCAAAAATAAATAAAAAATAAAAAAAACCTAGTCCAGCACTTCAATGCTCTACAGCAAATGTAAAACATTTAGGCAAAAAAGATACCAACACAAGCTTAAAATAGTATCTAGATACATTTTTACTGCTGCTATGTATCTCAACTTGGTTTAATTGTGGAAATGAGAAATATGCGGAAGCGTTGACGATTCCGTTTCATACGACAATTGTTGTTGCTGCTGCTGTGTACTTGTCGCATGACTTGGTATTGTTCTACTCTGTCCATTTGATGCTATACATAGATGATGGTAGTAGCATGTGGACCCCATGCATAGAAGAAGAAAATATGGTATGGAGCTGTGCAACATAGACGACAACAACATGTCATTCGCATAATTCCGCTGCGACGACGACTACAGCTGCCATTGGCATGCAGTAGTATCTACAGCAGCAGTAGTAGTAGCAAGTATTTGTATCTGTAAGTTACTACAACGCATATACATAGAACGCGCCCCGAAAACGTAAATGACACAAAAATATGGGCTTAACCGGAACCGGATGTATTATCTGCGCTAACTGCACTGCCCCGCTTGTATGCTCATTCGGTCGGTCGGTCGCTCAGTCGCACTGTGGAACTAATAGAATATTTTATATAAATATATTTATACAGTTATACACTGTATCTATACAAGCCATAGCAGCAGCACTAACAGGTATTCCCGACCGGCGACAAGTGTACACAAAATCGCTTAGTCGGTCGCTCGCTCGTTCGTTTGTTCGTTACGCTTCCGTAAGTTTTGACGTACGCTTTTCGACTGCTGCAACTTACTTCGAACAGCAACTAGCATCGAATGTATCTACATATCTATCTATATACCAAATGTATCTTTTCATGTACGCTCTGTGTCCGCTTTTTCCAAACAGCTTTCAAGGCAACGGGGTGTGTTTGTACCTCAGGTTTATGTATGTTTATGAGTTACAGTCGCCCACCTGTCGCATTGCTCCATTGCGGTGTTCTGCGTTCTGGCTACTCATATGTTTTGCGTGACACATTGTGCATACTAAATTGTTAAATGAAATTTCTGTAGTTTTTAAAACAAAACAACAAAAAAATTGATATACTATAAGCTTTTTATGGTGTGTCATATTTTAAGCTTTCACTTTTAAACTGTTTCGTTTTTTTTATATTTTTTTTGGCTATGCTGCATAACAATACATTGACCTTTGTAGAGTTCGCTAATTGTATCTATTACAGTTAATAATTTATTTTTTTATTATTTAATAAATTGAAAGTAAATCAAAAAAATTATTTAAAGACAATACATTGTGAATAATTTGGTTTTTACTTGGCCAATCCCAGCACAGTTATGAGGCAAGTCACCAAAAATGTTACGCTCAATTACGACTTGATAGCTTTTGTTTTTGGATATGGCGCATCTACTGGAATATTTAGTATTGCTTAACTCGTAACGTCTTAACCTCGTAGAAGCTTAAAACCGAAAAAAGGGTCTGTATATGGTTCAAGATTTCGGATAATGCTGAAAAATTTTGAGATAAAGTGTTGAAAATTGCGATGTTTTGAAGTTGAAGAGAATAGATGGAACTGTAATATATTTCACAGTTTTGCATATTCAACTATTCAGATTGGGCGACCGTATACAAGGTGAAAAGTTTAGTCATTCTGAAGTCCATTGAGGGATTGACATATAATACCGTATATAAAGATATTTCAAAGTTGTATAAAGAAAGCAATGGAATATGTCAGTGACATTCCTCGATACATTTAGACTATCTTTTTCCAATATTATCAGTTTGTCGGAAAGTTTGAAACGCTTTTAAGGAGACATCGTAGATCCCAAATCAAAAAAGCCACGTCCGCATGTCTGTCCGTCTGTTCGACTTTTAGCTTTTTCTCGGTGATAGATGCTTATATATATGTATATGCATTTTCGAGCTTTTGTACGAAAATACTTAGTATTTCTGCTTTTTAAGACCTAAGTAGTTTGTATGTCAGAATCAAGGTGCCAGGTGTCGAGCTAGCTATGTCCGTCTGTCCGTCATTCTATCCGTCCGTCAGTCATGGTGTCTTTGCCCGTATGGAAACAATTATCTCGGGAGACTATAGGATATGAGAGCTTTCAAGGGTGGAAACTTAGACTCTCCTAAGCCGTCAAGGTGTGCACACACAAACAGACTTCTATAACTCCATTTTAAGGGGTACCCCCCATACAAAATCTACCCCTAAATTTTGGATTTTTTCATAAAACTACATTGCTCCTAATTCTAGGAAGTCTAAATTTAGTATTAACATGCCCATGATGGTCCCAATAAAATAGACTAATGTGCGTTGAACCAAAACAAATTTTAGGTGCAGCCCCCCACAAATATGTGTAACCCCTTTTAAGTTTTTGTAAAAAATCCAATACAAATAGGTATGGTAATAGATAGAACTTAACTTACAGTACATAAAGATTGGGTAAAGGGGTCCAAGGAAACTCTTATACAGCGTTTTTTTTTTTTTTTTTTTTCAAGAAAATTATTATATATTGAGTCGCCTCCATACAAACCGAAAGCATTGAGTTTTTATATCGTATAAAAATTGTTATTTTTTAAGCTATTTGCTTCGATGGTGAAAATTTTTGTTATGTTAATCCATGGAATAAAGATTGGGACACTATATCATATAATCCCTATGCAAATTTCCTCAAATTTTTGAGTTTTTGTCACGAAAATTTCGTGTAGCAGACATCAAACTATCGGTTCTACGGAAGTTAATGTTTTTTTTTAGTTTTTTTTATTCAAAGTCTTTGCTAAAGAAAAATTTTAATTATATCTTAAGCGAAGACCGCATTCATTCAATCCAAATATATTTCAGGCTTGGAAGCAGGAAATAGTTGCATGGGGCTTAGCCTGGAGAATATGTTGGTTGCGGAAACTGTTCGACGACCAATTTTTGTTCATGCTAAGTCATCTTGATAACCTTTACTATCTGAACGTCCAATATGATTTCACTAATTTAAAACGCATAAACTCTTTGAGACTCAATAAACAACTTCTGAACTTATAAAATTGATAATCTAAACAGTCTGCTTTTCATTGGCTGTCAAACACAAAGTAAATAACGCAATTGCTCAACACTTATACAGAGCAGTTATTGCATTTGCACGTGTATATGCATTGAAAGTTCAAGTTTAACATTATGAATTTATTTTTTATCTAGAAAAGCTTTGAATTAAAGCATCCAAAACCTTTTTTGTTCTAAATACATAATTTCACTTTAATTTTTATACGCTTGTAATAAGTAAATTTTTATGCAAATTTTTTGTTTTTTTTTTTTTTTTTTTGTACACTTCACGCCAATTATTTTAGTTTTTATATTTTTTATCGTGCTTAGAGAGGAAATGCCTTATACAGAAGTAATTATCAAAAAATAAAATAAGCGAAAAAAGTGTATAATAAATTAGCAAATTCCGGAAATTGTAACAAATTAACAAACGCAAAAGTAATTAGTAACGCAGTAGTTGGCCTCTTTTTAATTGAACCGACTTTATGTAGTGCTGCGAGTATAATAAATATTACTAATACAAACATAATTAGAATTTTTAATTATAAAAAAAAACAACATGAAGGCTTTAGTTTAGAAATTAAAGTAAAATTCAAATTTTGATATTAAATAAATTAATTGTTCGACAGGATTACAAGCAGAGCAGCATTATACGAATTATATAGTTTTTCCCTTCGCGTTTATATACAATTATCATAAAAATCGATCTTCACACCTGTAATTACTGCAACTCCAGGTGAAAATCCAAAAAAAAAAAAAAAAGTTCTGGGTGCTACCTTTAAAATTTTTTGTTGTATCACTGCATATAATTATGATTCATGAATTTCGATTGCGGGCGTAAAAGTCTGACGAATGAGTTTGTTATAACTTTTTTTTTTTTTTAAGATAAAACCCAGACGTACCACAGCCCACTAAACATACTTGAGCATAATTGTAGCTCAAATAGTTTTGAAATATTTATCAAAAAAAAAAAAAAAAAAATGAAAAAAAGAACCTTGTCGCGTCGCGTGGCCTACGTTGTACTACAGCACTTGTCATGGTTAACCCAGTAAAACTAAATAAATTTAGTTTCATTTTTTTCATTGCTTCCAGACTTCTATTGTTAACTCAGAGTGCAACAATTACTGCCCTATGAAGCAGCACAACAACAACAACAGCGTGGAAAACGCCGCATAATTACCGTCAACCCACTCACTCATTCACTCATTTTCATCTTCACAATGGAATTACGTGAAGATCTGCGGCATTTAAAGTTCGATAATGGTTTTAACTTTGCTTTCTATTCTCTGTTTTGCAGCTGCATTGCGCTACAATTTTTTTCCACAATTTTTTCACTGCAGCATTTTTTCCGTAATTGATTTAAATTGAGTTGCAGTTGGTCAGTAAGGTCGTTTGCCAAAAAATTCTAAAGTAAAAGTTTGCTTAGAATTTGTGGCGCCATAAATATTTAAAGAACTTTCATCTTTAATGTTTTTAGGAGGAGAGTTAAGGTTTACAAGTCAAGTAAGTGCGCTGTAGTAAGGCTAGCTTATATTTTTGAAACACTTTAAGTGGAACTGAATATTGTACAATTGGAAGAACGACTCGTTTTTTGAGACTCGACTCATTTTTTGCAATGGTTATAAGCAGTAGACCACTGCTCGGCTAGGCTAGAAATCACTCATCAACCGGAAGAGTTGGTAACCGCAAGGAGCAATATCTGAAGAATACAGCGGGTGGGAACGGTCTGCTCATTTCAGCGTTTCCAAGTATGTAGGTATTAAACTGTCTTAAAATATGGGATCGAAATCGTCGACTTTCGTTGTCGCTCGGTTTCAACTCGTATGGCACACAAGTTTTCGCTCCCAATGATTCCAAAAAATTTTTGTTGGTCAAACCAACCAGCCGTTCCTTATTTCTCTACAGCCGATTTTTGGCCTTGGCCGCACATAAGGCTTCGCACCAGCGGTTGTAAATTAGTGCGACTCAATACCAATTTGGAATACCGATCTTATCTTCAAAGATCTGGTCCTCCCAACGCACCGGCGGGCTATCTCACTGCAACGCCCTTCCGATTTGAATCACGTCTTGCTTATAGACTTTTCTTACCGGACCCTTTGTATCCCTCCGACACAGATGACCAGCCCAGGACAGCCTTTTGTCTTGAAAGTTTCCTGACTATGTCGATGTCAGTATATTGCTTGTACAGCTCATCGTTCGTGCGTATACGGATGTCAATTCCCACTCTAACTGAACCAACGATTTTCCGAAGTATCTTCCTCTCAAACAAACCTAACGTCGACTTATTCGATTCTGTCATGCTACTTAACCATACATCAGGGCCGGCATTATTAGAGTGTATTGAGTTTCAAGAGTTTAATTTTCGTTTCTTTGGACAGTACTCTGCTTCGCATTTGCTTGCCGAGACCAAAATTACTGATTCTTCGTTTCGTAAGAGGTCGTATGGCATCCTCAAAAACAGATATTTCCTCTCTGATAGCAATGAACACGGGACTCTGTCTCTAAAGCACTCATGCTATGGAGCTAGGCGTCCCGTTCAATGAATTTTATAGAAGCTGTGACAATGAAGAAGAGAAGACAATGTAGAACATATTACCTGTCATTATCCAGCTCTAAGTAGAAAAAGGTTCGAAAGTTTGGGAAAGTTCCTCTTAAAAGATTTGTCGAAAGTAACCACAATCAAAGCCAGAAACCTATCTAAATGTGGTAAGGCTATGGTGCTAGTTCTCTTTCTCCCTTTTTTCTCAGTATATTAGAATACTGTCTTTTTTTTTCGATTTATAAATAATTTTCTCACAGTGCAATATTGATCAATTTACAACAATTTAACTGCCACGCGGCGCGCTAAAAGCATTCGATTTCCTCACAACGAACGAATCCTTTTAGTCCTCATAATTTAGTATACTTAGTTCAATGTGAACGTATGTGCACTTTTTCGA
This sequence comes from Leucophenga varia, assembly GCA_018903435.1. Lineage (NCBI taxonomy): Eukaryota > Metazoa > Arthropoda > Insecta > Diptera > Drosophilidae > Leucophenga > Leucophenga varia. Next base: position 59,261 of record JAEIFJ010001875.1, read on the forward strand.
TTCGATAAATGTGTGGCACCACAAGGATATCTTCGCGTCGTTGATTACATACGACGACGCTGCTTTTGGCGATGGCAATGCCGATGATGATGATGACAAAACTAACGAAACTGGGTAAATTACTGCGTGCATTTGTGTAGATACAATATTTCCGTTGATTTTTCGTGCCAGTTACCAAGCAGCAAATCGAAAAAAAAAACAAATAATTACGCTTCTAGAGTAACTTTAAGCTACAACGTTCACATTAGCAATAATTTTGATATAGCCTAAGGTGGCACGTGCAATGAAAAATAAAATTATTAAAAACAAAAAAAAAAAAATAAATAATAAAGAAATAAATACTTTATTTATGCGTTCGGCTATTAACATTCGATCATACAACTTGTTTATTTAGACATTTCGAAAAAAAATGCCGAAAAAAAATGCATAATAATAAATTAAATAACTCAAAAATCAATCAAATATTCAAACCACGAATAAGACATTCTATGAACTGTTTATAAAATATAAAAAGGGTTAAATTTTGGTGTGTGTAGAAAAATGGCAATAAAAACTAATAAATTCAAACACCCACAAAACTTTTATTTTTTATTATTGTATTTTTTATTTTTTTTACAATGACGAAACAGTAAAGCTTTTGAACAATAAAAGATACAAGATACAATAGCAACAACCACAACAACAGCAAAATAAAACTAAAAACAAAAACAATATTGTTGTGCTTTTTGTCAGAGAATTATGTCCAAACGTCTAGACATTGTCTGTTAACTCTATACTCACTCAGCTGTCTCTGGAATAGTAAAAAAAAAAAAACTGAAATTGCGTGGGACGCATTTCCTTTAAAAACTACGAAAGAATAATGATGGCGCTTAGGATTTAGATATATTATAAAATTATTATAAAGTTGTCGATTTGAATTAGCAAATTTGTGTTACAGAAAGAGCGTTTTTTTTTATCTGGGTTATGAGTTAAACTTTTTTTTTTTTTTTTTAATAAAATCTTTCTTTGGCTCGATGTAATTACTCTCCATCGTTTTTAATTTGTTCCAAATAAGAGGTTTTTTAAAGTTCTTCAAAGTAGACCTTTGTTTCAGTGATGTCCTCTTTAAACTCCTTCTAGTTAAAATTCAATTAATTAAAAATGTCAAAATTTTCTGGAGTTTTGACCATGACGATAGCAAATCGGTGCTCCCTGTTTTATCTTGGTGCAAGCTATATTTTTTCTCTTCGCCAAGAACTGACATTTTTCCTTTAAATCAACGTTCATGATTTTTTGCCGTGATCGACCTTAACTTTTTGGGGGACCTTAACAACGGATTTAACGAAACCATTGTAATTGAATGTGCTGAGTCCCCACAGTATTTGTTTAGCCTTTTCTGGGTTTTTAGTTGAAAAGATAATCTGTTTTTAAATTTTTTTTTTTTTCGTATCCATCATATATGTCAATAATATCAGTTTGTCTGAAAGTTTATATCGCATTAAGAAAGACATCGTAGACCCTATATATATTTTTAATCAGCTCGACGAGTCGATCTAGCCATCTCCGTTTGTCTGTAATTATACGTTTCATTCGCTAAGTATGTTATATATGGTAGAAACACTTCCTATATGGGACCTATAGGACCCATAGAAATCTACCGCCACTTTTGGACAATTTATATAAAAACAAGGAACCGAACCATAAATACCCGTCACATCAATTTTCAAATAGTTTGTGTGAGCATCAGTGGCTTAGATAGTTCTTCGAGATGAATTGGGTCAATGGTCTGATACAAAATAAGTTTAGACACAATATTATAATATCAAATTTTAAACTAAAACACAGACATCAGAGACGCGCGCAGGACTTGCTCGTGGGATGGGTTTTTGTTTTTAAAAAAAGGAACTATGGATGTATACAAAAATGATATACATATTATAAAATTATAACACATCAGTTGTATATATTTCCGCATTTATTTTTGTATTCCAATAAAGAAACAAAACTTCAAATGAACCCCCTCTTCCGTGAGGTGTTCAAAACCTCCTGGGGTCTAGACCCCCAAAACCCTTCTTATATATGAACCCATGATCACAGAAGGACACATGATTTGTGTAGTAGTAGTCCCCATACAAGCCTACTGACCATTTTCGAGTTGCTATATCTCAAAAAAAGTTTTTTATGAGTGTATTAACTCCAAATTGGGTAAAGACACTTCTAATATCCTATACAGATTTCATGGGGTCGGGTAACTAAAGTATTTAGCCCTCAAACAAACATAACTCTCTAGCATGGGTTTTTTTCGATTCTGATACAGCAAACACAAGATTTTATCCAAAATAAAAAGTTTTTTATTATCTTAGCTCACTTACAACGACTATGCTGCATCCCATGATCAAGAAAGAGCTTTTGCTTGGAAATGCTTCTCTTATTCTTGAAGTCTTGAAATAATATTACCTACACAATATAAGCTAATATAGTGCAATGTGGTAAACAAATCAGTGAACCTGATCCTAATGCTTAGAACAGTAGCATAATGTTTTCCATTTTCCAAAGTAATAAAACACTTCAACTATTAACTAAACAAATAATATTTGCACTATAAACACCCACAATATTGTCATAAAACCATAAACTACATGTAGCACTTGTCTAGCTTAGACGCAATTGCTAGCACTGAAAACGGAAATAACAAAATAAAATTTTGCAGCTCATAAGCAACACAACAAAAAAAAAAAAAATACATTTCAAAAACGAAAGAACTATGAATTTCCAAATGAACGAATGATTTCCTTCTAAAACGCAAAATGCGTGACTGCGACTAATGACCCGCACGTGTTCAGGTTACCATCAAAATAATATAGCAGACCGACGGACGGACGGACAGACAGACTGGCCTTTAGACAACAGGGGAGCAACAGCAACCAAAATCGGTCGGTTCAACTGAAAAATCATGTCGGTGAATGTTTTAAAGCGAATTGATTACAATCGCTGGACGACGCGTATTAATAGCGTTACACAATATGAGATATACTCGTACTCGTATGTGCGTTGGATAGACTCTTATGACCATGACACATTGCAAAGGATATGACCGTGACTAAACGCACACAAAAAAGAGAAACGCCACTGAAGGATACTACCACAACTACTACTTCATTGGAAGTCTATCTTCTGGCAAAGCAACGACGCTACGACGCTACGACGGTGGCGAACAAAATCTGCGACTGCGCATACATTTAACAACTTAATGGATTGATGTGCTAGAATGGAATGGAATGGATCGCATCGCATCGTTTTGCTCATCTCAACATTCTCATCCATAAAGAGAGGCTCCAAATGCGCAGGCGCGCGTGTTCGTGTTCAGGCAGGCAATAGGCGCATTTGTCTTTACGCAGCAGTTGGCAGCACCACACACGTTTTGGAGCAACAACGAAATTTGTCACACAGTCGTCGTCGTCGTCGTTTTCTCGACTATCTTAAATCGTAAAAAGTATCTCTTCCTCGCTCCGAAGCAGTAGTTATGCCACTGACTATCTTCAGCGTACACTTGCCTTGTTTCGTGTTTTCGATCTTATCCAATTCTTTAGTAAAGTGCAACCACGTTCCACACACACACATATCTTTTCGATTGACGCAAACGTTTTGCTGAAGGTGTTCGAAAATGTTAATTAGCGCTAATTAGATGATTTATGAGCAATATTTCGTTTGGTGTAGGTGCTTGAACGTTTTGAATTTTGGATTTATTTTATATTTTATGCTTAAATTTATACGCAGAATTTAAGATCATATTTCAGTTGAGTGTCATTCGATAGAACTTTCACTAATGATGTATTTATCAATTTAAATATTGAAATGAAAATAAATTTCTTTAGAGACATTGATTCGTACCATGGCAATTGGATAAGTAAGCAAATTCTTTTTTCCACATAATATTTGGCCATGAAAAAGCTATCCATGCAATGGGTCCCGCAATTCCTCAGTCATCGCAGAATCGTGATCATTTCAAAATTAGTTTCTGACAATGTTGGACCAGAATTCGAAAGAGATTTTCCGCAGTTTTTTTACCTTGGACAAATTTTGTATCCATTACAGACACCTAGGAACAGTCAAAGCAGTAAACAGTAAATAACATAGAGCCATGACAGTTTCAAAAATCTGTAATTTTTCTTATTATTGTTTTTATAGACTCCGAAACTACTCACCCGATTTCAATGAAAGTTTTTAAATGATTAGTTTTTGGTTCAACTTGAAAGATACATGTCGTTTTAGAAAATTGGGAGATGGGCGTGGCTGTCTTAGAGTTGATCATAAATTCATCGTATATTTCCGAAATAACTCAACCGATTTCAATGACATTTTTGTAGGTGTGTGTTTTTTTTTTTTTTTTTTTGTCTAAATTTAAAGACAGGATATATTTCGTTGTTAAAATGTGGGCGGTGGGCGGAGCCTCCGTAGAATCGAAATTCATGGTTTATTTCGAAACAACTCCACCGATTTCCATGACATTTGGTAGTGTGTTGTTTTTTTTTTTTTTCCAAATTTAAAGAAATGTGGACGGTGGGCGTGGCCTTCATAGAATCGATACAGACAAAGGATCAATTAATACAATTTTAAAGGATGTTTTGGGCCTCAAACATGTCAAGTCTCGATTGGTACCAAAAATGCAGATTTTTTTTTTACACTGCACTGATTTTTTGTGACTTTTGCCAAACATTCAACCAATATCGTTCCGCAACCACCGTATTCGCCTGATTTGGCTCCGTGTGACTTCTGGCTATTCCCAAAACTCAAGAGACTATTCCGGGGGAACGTGTTTCGAGTCGATTGAGGAGATAAAAGCTGAATCGACGAAGGCGCTGATGGCTATACCGGAAAGGGACTATTTGGCATGTTTCGAGGATTGGAAAAAACGTTGGCATAAGTGTATTTTATCGGGGAGGATTACTTTGAAGGGGATGAAATTGATTTACAAGAATAAATAAAAACTTTTCATTTTACAAACAAATTCTCCTTATTTTTTGTTCACAGTAGTACATATTACTTGGACCAGGAAAGTGAAAAAATGGGCGGTGGTCGTGGTCCCATAGAAGCGAACAATGTTTTTGTAAGTAATTGAACAAGTGAAATAAAATTCGGTTGGACCGAGAAAGCTATAATCCATTTGAAAAATGGGCGCGGCACCCTATAAACGAACCAAAAACAAGAAAGAACGCTGAAGTCGAGTATGCTCGACTACAAGATACCCTGTACCCAATCTATATGTACCTTAAGTTAGGTTCTATTTGACTACCATACATCATTGAATTGGATTTTCATAGAAAAACTTAAAAAATCGGGTATATCTTTTGATTGGGTTTATACCTAAAATTTTGTTGGGCCTACCCATATTGGTCTAATTCATTGGGACTATCATAGACATAATTTATACTAAATTCAAATTTTCTAGAATAAAAGCAATGACGTTTTTATGTAAAAACCCAATATTTTGGGGTAAATTTGTATGGGGCTATACCTAAATTTTGTTGGTCCCAACCATATTGGAATATTTTATTGGGACTATCATAGACATAATTTTTACTTAATTTGAACTTCCTAGAATAAAAAACAATGACGTTTTTATGCAAAAAACCCAAAATTTTGGGGTACATTTGTATGGGGGTACCCCTTAAAATGGGTCTAGAGTAAGTGCACACTTGACGGCCTAGGAGAGTTTAAGTTTCAATTTTGAAAGCTCTACCTCTTATAGTCTCGAAATAATCGTTTTCATACGGCAGACAGCATGACAGACGGACAGACGGACAGACGGACAGACGGACGGACGGACAGACAGACAAAGCTAGTTCGACTCCCCTTCCAATGCTGATCAAGAATATATATACTTTATAGGGTCTATCTTGCCTCCTTCTGTCTGTTACATACATTCGCACAAACTTAATATACCCTTTACCCTTTGGGTACAGGGTATAAAAATCTTATTTTCATATTTTTGCAATTAATAGATCTAGACAAATGAGATTTGGTATATATATATATATATATATATGCTGTTAAGATCGGGAAGAATATGATTCTTTGGAAAATGCCACCGTTCATTTTTCAAGGCCTCATATAAACGATACCAAAAAATAAAAATTCGACATATATTGGGCTCGTTACGCGCTTCGAATGTATGAAGCACCAGCGAGAACGGTGTACAACAAAAACTTGGACAAAATCAGAGGGGCACGACAGCGGGAAGACCGCCGCTGCGTTCAAAGGATCGGGTCCTGGATTACGTCCGGAGTATTCTGATCCAGAATTGGTATCGGAGAGCCATTGACCACACCAGCTGGGTTAATACGCTGAGTTATGGCCAGGCTTGTAATAAGGTGTAACGGTCAATACATACATACATATATTTTCATACATATATTTGGAAAGATGGATGAACGGAAAAGTTGGTTAGTGTCGCAAAAATACTTGGAAAGAAATATTTGCGACACCCGAGCAAGGGCAGGTACCACCATCGTAAATAAAAAATATTTTTTGTTTCATGGAAACGGGTTCTGGGATCTATTTTCACCAGAAAAAAGGTTTGCAAAGTCCAGAGATCCCAACACCAAAACAACACTTTAAATTTTCCAAGAATTATATTACTCAAACACTAAATTCAGCATATCCAACGCTCATCAATAAAACACACGAATTACGCGTGAAAAATCAACTGAAACAATATCTTATCTAAATCATAAATTTAATATGCAAAAGATGGTCATAACTATTCCAGCAATTACGTGAAGCAAGCCAAGATCAAGCAAAGAAAAAAATATCTCAACTACAAATCTGGCAATCGCAGCAACACATTTGGCTACCTCAGTTACTCGGGTTACAAAGAAATTTGTCTGTTGCGAGCAAACATTGCCACCGTCTCTCCACGAACGCTCCAGAAATCAAGTCAAGAGCAGTGGGAGTCATAAAAAAACGAAAAAAAAATATTTCAAGATTACAGCGAAAATTGGCGAATACAAAACTATACAAAAATGGAGAACAGTAGCAAGCAAGCCACAAGATCGTTCTTGCAATTTGATGTGGCAAGAAGCTAGTCAGCGTCTCGTATATGAGGCATGTCTGAGCCGCACGTCTTTTTGCTAATAACCGCCATAAATTCTCAACGGCAACAAATTGAAATTAAACGTGTTTGCCACTTGAAATAAAGTTCTTCTCCTAAAATTGTGCTGTGATTTTTCTCTTTTTTTTTTTGCAGTTCTCTAAGTTCCAAGTCTGTCTTACTGTGTGTGTGGGTATACCTTTTGCTGAAGGAAAAAAATGTGTAACTACTTTGTTGTTGTCATGTAGTTAGCACTTTAAGATTTATCCGCGTGAATTAATTGCATTCTTGTTGTTGCTGCGTTCATCTTGTGATCATCTCGAATGTAGGGTGTATCTCAAAAAAAAAAAAAAAATGTATCTAAAAGTTTTGCTCACGTTTTGGTATTTCGCTTGTAAGTTATAAATGAAGATGAACGAGTTTTTTTTTTTTTTGAGACTTACGCATGCGCAGGAAATGGTGTTTATCATGTAGCATATGTTGTGTTTTTTTTGTATTTGGATGGTGTTGGACCACATGCGGTTCTTTTGTACAACTTGTTGCACTTCAGCTTAACTCTTTTTCGTGGCGCTACATTTAGTTATTGTGGTATATTTGACTCTTAAGCATGAAGGTTTAAAATTGCTTGAATATATAAAAAATGTTTCATATTAAAATAATTTTCAAAATTAAACAAATTTTCAAAATCAAACATAGTAACTTTTTCAAATAGAAAAGAGCAAAACTAAAACAAATAGAAAATAGCAAAAAATATAATAAATGTGTGTTGTATATCATCTGGAAACAGAATTAGTTGATGAGAGCCAAAAAAGTCGTTCTTAAATGGTGTTGTTCTTTTCTATTTGATTTAGTAGCTCTTTTCTATTTGATATAGTAGATATCACTCTAAGTTACGCATAACTAAGACCGTATGTAATATATTCTCTTTGATATGAGCCAAGCAAATCATTCTTACATTCTGTTGCTCTTTTCTATTTGATTTAGTAGCTCTTTTCTATTTGATATAGTATATATGACTCTTAGTTACTTAGACCGTGTGTGATATATTTTCTCTACATTTTGACGTGTTTCTGCACACATTTCTTATCTCTCTTTTGTCTTTTTGCTACTTTTTTTTAATTTAATTTTTAGTTTGTCTCTTTTCTATTTGATAAAGTAGCACGCAGTATTGCTGCTATTTTTTCATAAATTGGCTGCAAATCTGAAAGAATATAATTATTTTTTCAAATACGACGCTGGTCTATGATTCTCTTAACCAGTCGAAAGGGTATTTATAAGTCGACAAAATTGTAACAAATCGCACACTCCCTCTCTTCTTCTTTTTTAACTTTATTTTTTCAATTTGCTTACCTTTTATAATTTTTACGGACTCTGCTTTCCTATCGATCGAATTTTTAGTAATATGCACCCAAACAGTGGCCAACTTTGGCGCATCTTGCCTCAATTGTGGCGCGACACAGCGTTAGTTGGCTTTTTTTTTTAGCCAAACTAAGCCACTTTAACGTATGTGTAGGATGAAGTCACTTTCATGGTACCGAAACCTTTATGACAATTATTGAACGCAATAAATTTGCAAACAAATAATCCGAAGGGAAGCCAGAAAAAAAAAAAACCACCAAAAAACGCCTCCATTCAAGTATTGGCGGCAACATTTTAACTTGAAAATCTTCAAAGGGTCCGGCAGGCAGGCAATCAACGCGGCATGTGTCCGACTGTCGCCTCGAAATTGTATAATAAATTTTTTCAATAAATAAATTTATAAAATATTTTTTTTTATAATGAAAATTGTATTAGTTTTCTACCGAATTTTGTAACATTTAGAAAGAGGCTAAATGAAATTGAATGTTAAAACAAATAAAGTGAAATGTGTCAGTCTGTGCGCAATAAATGTCCGTCTGTCCGCATAAATGTCCGTCTGTCCTCATAAATGTCCGTCTGTCTGCATAAATGTCCGTCTGTCCGCACAAATGTCCGTCTGTCCGTATTTTTTGTCCGTCTGTCCGCACTGTCTTTCCGTTTGCTATATTAGTGTGTAGCGTATCAAAATTTTGTTTTCATTATTTATATTATTCAAAGCCAATAATTTTTGAAATTCATATGCGTATATTTTTATTTTATTTCATTTTTTTTTTTTTTTATATAAAAAATAAATCATTGAAATGATTGAAGTCTTTCTTCTGATGAAAGATCGCTGATCTGGCAATGTGGTGGCGTCGCCGGTAATGTGTCATAAGCCGTTGAACCAAACCGAACGCCATTCATATATGTACAATCAAGAGATCAGCAATATCATTAGTAGTCGTTCGATTATGCGATATAATAAGAATCGATCGCACATGCCGATAAATAAAACAAAAAGAAAAAAAAAAAGATACGCCGACTACTTGAATATGCACGCAACGTAATGTAAAGTTAAATATTTTGTGTAAATATTTTTCAGTTAAGATAAAATATATTATAGGACCCCTACATGCGTCTTAAAGCTTAAAAAAATATTTTGGCGCGCTTGCAGCAACGTGCTTGTTTGTCACAGTATCTGAGCCTGTGACTGATCAATCAACGCCTTAAAAGTACGCACTTACGTGGCGGCATATATTGCATTTTAGCTTTTTTTATTTAAAAAATAAAATTAAAATATATATTTTTTTTTTTTTAGCAAATATTCACGAGACGTTTACAAATTGCAGTCATTAATTACAGCAAAGGTACGCAGTAAAATTTTTCAGGTAAGTCAATTCAAGTATTACACCCGCTAAAATCTGTTTTTTTTTTTTTTTTTTTTGCTGAACCCTAAAAATTAATTACTCACTTGTTTTGCACGCTGTGCTGCATATTTTTTATTTTTTATTTTTTTGTTAAACGTGTCTCTCATAATTTTGCCAATTTCATAAGTCAGAATTTTTACGTTCTACATTTTGTGGTGCTTTGCTACTGATTAAGTTGTTCGCTGTATGCGATCATTTAGTTTAACTCATTATATGCTGGGTGTAGTCATTTTATCACCGGATATGCTGCGCATAAGTGGAGTTTTGTTTATGTGTTGCATTAATCATTTGGAAATTGAGTTTGAGTAGCACGCTTTCGAAATCATTAAGAATTATTTTTGATTTTTTTTTTTTTTTTTGTTTCATTTTTTCATTAAGCAGTCTCAAGACTTGCTGTGGTTTTTCCATGGAATGAGTTAAGACATGTCTTTCGGGTGAGTTTGTAATAAGCCTAAAGAATCATCAATCGAAAGATTTGGAAAATAATATTTTTTTATTGAATTTTGAGATTAATTTGGTACCACTTCACCATATTCCGTCTTTCGATGTCGTTTGTACTGATTAGGATATCTATAAGTCATGCTTGCGAATTAAACCTATTTTCTGAAGTTCAACACGATATTGAAAATAATCTAACAAGGGCTTGTTACAATCAGTGCCTTTTAGTTAATTGTCATCAGCTTCTACTGATCTTGTGGACAGTAAAGTAATATTTATATTAAAACCACAACTTTATCGAAATAACTAAGCGGTTTATCGGTTGCTGCACATCTCTAGCTAAATGAATCAGTTGTATAAACGACAAATATATATGCAATCAGCTATATGAATATAAACTGTTTGAATAATTTGCAATAAGAGAAGGAATAAAAATTTATTTTTTGTTGTAGTCTGCTTTTAGTTATTTTTCGATGTGAATTCGTTTTTGTTAATACAGCAAAAAAGCCAGTGCTGTGAGAAATATCGATTCTACATACCCTGCGGGAAAGTCATCAATGCGGCGTCAATGTTGCATGGATGTCTAGACTCTTTCCTCGATGACATACGTACGACAATAAAATACAATTTGTTGATGACGTTTTCAGACAAATTTCAAAGTTGTATTGAATGACAAAAATTGACAAAATTTTGGATGACATATTTTGAATGACTTCATGGATGACAAGACTGGCATGACTTCTTGGATGACAAGTCTTGCACGACTTCATGCATAACATGTCTTGAACAACTTCATGCATGATATGTCTTGCACGACTTTCTGCATGACATGTCTTGCAAGACGTCTTGTGTGTTTGTCATGGGTGCCTACTATTGTATTTTTAATGGACATTTTTTTTTTTTTTTTTAATGCTGTGTTCTTTATTTCCAATCAGTCCCTAAGGGGACTATCAGCGAATTGTAATGCATAACATTGACTTTCTATAAAGTATTCCATGACTTGGGAGTTTTTATTGTGGCTTAAAAAGGGGAGGGGGAGTGATGGAGGAGGGAGGAGGATTTAAAAGTTTATGTGTGGCAAATCCAGGGGGTGTAACCTCTTCAGTCGCCGAGTCGTTGTACTGTTATCCAGAAGGTTTATGTCCAGAGGGTTGACATGGTTGTCCAGTCTATCCAGATATGCCTTAGTGAGCCTAGCCACCTCCTGGCTTATGAGAGGGACTTCTAGTTCCTGGTGGATTTCTGCATTGGTATGATATGGGTGCGCCTCACAAATAATGCGCAGAACCTTGTTTTGGAAGACTTGGATTCTTTCCTGTTGTTTCTCTTTGCAGTGCCCCAGAGTGCTATGCCATACGTTCACATAGGTTTAAGTATGGTTTTGTAAAGGAGGAGTTTGACCCATAGTTTGATGGTGGACCTGCTGCTGCGCTGCTGGGTATGGCAACGCCATCCAGACTGACGGCAGGGGCAGTCTCCTCTTCTCAGGGTAAACGTAATGTGTGAGGATTTGTCTGGGTTGACAACGATATTCCACCGTCTTAGCCATGTGTTTAGGCGGTCCAGCTGAGTTTGGATTATGCTGGACGCCACGAGTGGGGACTTATCATGGAAATATTGCATAATTTTGCATACAAAGTGTTTATGTATTTTAATAATTTTTTAATTTTTCGAAAATAAGTCGTTTACGTTTTATAAACGAACTTGTATGCAAAACATACATGTCTGCTTGGCCATTAATAATTGTTGGCTATTTTCATTTGATAAATTTCTCAAAATGTGACAATCCTGCTTTATTAAAATAATTGCATAAACATAATGTGTATTATAAATTCGACATTGGCAAAACAATTGACGACATGTCACCAATTAGTCATAAGTGACCAAGTCATCAAAGAAACATTTGATCGACATTATTTTAAAGCATTGATTTGATCCGATAATCTTTATGGCGGGTTTAATTTATTCTTAAAATAATTTTCAAAAGCTAAGTCTACGAGTTCATACTTGCAAATTAATATTGTATATATGAAAAGGAGGGCAATCGTATAGAAAAGCAACTTCCTTTTAGAAGACAGCTGTAAACCAATTATTATTATATTTTAATTAATTATACACAACTTGTCACATTTAAACCTTGCGCCCAATATCTAAATTCACGGTTCGATAGAATTAGTGTCAGTTATTTTTTTAATTCTGATTAAGATCAATTAAGATTCAAAAAATGGTCCATAGATAATACATAATTTCACGCTTATCTTAATACTCAATTTTTTTCTTTTAAATACCAAAAGCAAATAGAAGAAATATAGCTTAGACTAAACTAGACACTTGTAATCTTAGACTAGTCTAGCACGCCTCTTTTCAACAACTTAATACCCATTTTTTGTATTCTTTTTGTTTTTTTTTTTTTTTAAATAAACCTTAACTAACATTTTAATTAATGACTGCCATGTGCCGCTAACTGGTAAACGCATTTTAAAGACGTTTACGAAAATGGAAAAAAACAACTTTTGAAGTTTAAAAAAAAAAAAAAAGATACAAGTCGTACATCTTAAGTTTCATTTAGTTTTTTTTTTTTTTTTTTTTAATTTACATTTTCACTTTGACGTCTTATTAATACTTCACACCTTCTTTTGATTTTTAAAATCGATCGGTTTTTTATGAAAATTAGTTAAGAAGTAAGCGAGAGCTGGTGTCTTTGTATAGAAAGTGGATTTGAAGAAAACAAGCATGTATCTCAATACACTCTCTTTCAAAGTATCTAAAACACCTTGACTCACTTGAGTGGGTTTATGTTGTTTATTTTTATTTTTATAAAATTTTATGAATTGTTGTTATTTGTTTTAGTCTAACTCGTCACTCTATCTCCACACCAAAATTTACCACAACAATATTAATTTGTAGTTAATGTGTTTGCATAAATTTATTTATTTAATATTTTGATTCTACGAATATACGAGTTGAATTTTTAATCATGTATCTGAGCTGAGTGCGAAAGCAACGTTATATATGAGCCTATTAAATATTTATAACAAGCATATTAATTTTGAAAAATTTATTAGTCAAAACTTTTTGGCATAGAATTAAGTCTTTGCGAGAAACGAGTAACGAAATTCGACAAAGTTAATTCCTGTTGAATTGTATAATGTATCTGATCGTCTTAGCATCTAATTAGTTACTTAGTGTTGCGCATAAAAAATATTAAAAAATTGCTAAGTATTAATTAGCGCGAATAAATTGTCATGTGAAAAAAAGTTTGGTTTGTCTTTTTTGTTTTTTTTTGTGCCTAATATGTTTTTGATCAATTAAAATAACGATAAGTTTATTAGTTTATATGCGCTGTGAAATTGTTGATTTAAATATTTAGCAGGAGAGTGAGGCAGAAACGCAGTTTAACATTTAAGCTCCAGAATAAAAGCTCTCGCGTTTGTTTAATCAGATTAGAGCTGGAAGTTATATCGATATCAAATCGATAGTTTTATCGATATTTTTTTTTTGTAGAAAAATGAAATTAAGGACGGATGTTTTACCACCACCCGGATTTGTTCATATAAAGAGTGTCCCAAAATTAACGCAAGATTTAAATTTGCCGCCATTTATGCAGTAAAGTGTTGACAACCATAAAATAAAAATCAAATCGACAGATGACAGTTTAGGGTTAGTAAAAATGGAAAAATAATAAATGCTTGGTGGCCGCAATTCGAAAATTTCATACAAAATATGTTCGGAATAATGTTTTAACTTCATCAACAGTGAAGATATTAATTGAAAAATTTCGGGAGACAGGATCCGTTGGAGACGCCAAGTGGTTCAAATGACAATATCAAAGCAGTGCGTGAGAGTGTCGTTGACAATCCAGAAACCTCTATTCGGCGTCGTGGACAAGAATTGATAATTTCAAGAAGCTTTCAACAGCGATTATGACTAAAGATCTGTTTCTCCATGCTTACAAAATTCAACAAAACACAGCAACTGAAGCCCAATGACTATGCACAGCGAAGAGAGTTTTTTGAATGGATTAGCAAAATTATCGTAAACGACGAAAAGGGTTTCTTAATCATCAAAATTGCCTCTTTTGGGGTTCTGAGAACCCATATGTGATTGGCGAATAACAAATGCATCCACAACGTGTCACTGTTTGGTGTGAATTTTGGACTGGAGGCATAATTAGATCATACTTTTTTTTGAAAATGAGGCTGGTCGAGCAGTAACTGTTATTGGTGCTCGATATCGCGTCATGATAGCACAATTCTTTTTGCCAAAATTAGAAAATATTGATGTGACCAATATGTGGTTTTAAAAGTAGACTTAGAAGACTTCAAGTAAGCGAGCTCATTCTGTATAAAAACTGATTGTATAGGCAGCAGACTCAGTTGGAATCTTCCAAGTGAACTTTGTCGCAACTGGAAAACAACAGCGGAGATACAAGATCAAGTAAATTTAATTTATACTCAAAAACCCGCTCCATGATATTATTGTGAAATCGGTTTATATTGTTATTCCTCACCTATCTTCGAATGATTCTTCTTACATCTCCTTTTTTCCTCACTTATCTAGAATTGATTCTAATCCAGAACTAAAACAAAATTTTTCTAAATTCCCGGTATTATTTCGTTGTTCTTCATTGGAGATACTTTTAGAATTAAGATTACAAAATTACAACAACAAAAGAAAAGGAGAAAAACAAATAATTTGAAGCTTTTTCAATTTTACTCCTAATCTTGACGCTGTTTAAGTTTGAAGTATTTGTGAATTGTAACTTGCTTTTAAAGTAGGTACGCTGTTAGACATAATTTAGTATTTGGTAAGCCACACCTTTTTTTTCCAAAGATATTATATACTCAAATTTTTCCATAAATTTAGACTCAAGTCGGCGAATTATTTTATGTGTTTCTTCATAAAATTTCCATCATATTAAATTCACTGTTTGGCTTAAATTTGAACCAATCTAAGCCATTGAAGATTATTTTTACAGTACCAACGAATTTATAACTGTCAATCAGCGAGTGTGCCATATAAAAACTTGTTCTATAGTTTTTTTATACCCGTTACACATAGTGTAAACGGGTATATTCAGTTTGTCCGAAAGTTTGTAACGCATTAAAGGAGGCATCGGAGACCCCATAAAGTATATATATATTATTGATCAGCTCGATGAGACGAATCGATTTAGCCATGTCCGTCTGTCGGTCTGTTGCAATGCGTTTTTCTCGGAAAGTTTCGAAGATATTGACCTGAAACTTTAAACTTAAGCTTTTTGTGCTCATAGGCAGTTTGTATGTCAGAACCAAGGTGCCACACCTATTTTTAGATATAGTCCCCATACAAACTTACCATATTTTTCGATTTTTTTCTATGAAAATAGTTATTATTTATGAATGTTTTGACTATAAATCGGGTAAAAACACTTCTAATGACATCCAATTTCAAAAGAAAGGTGCCAGGCCCATTTTTTGATATGGCCCCCATACAAGCCAAGCGCCCATTTTTCAGATTTTGTATGAAAATAGTTCTTATTTATGGATATATTTACTCCAATCTGTGTAAAATTACTTCTACTGTTATGACAAGGATCGAGCCAATATAACATATTGACCCTCACCTTCCATTTTTTTTATTTTTTCAAGAAAATGAATAAAATTTCGTGTGGCGTGTATTTGAGCTTCGGTGCTACCGAAGTTAACGTTTTTTCTTGTTTTTTTTTTTTTTTTTTTTTTTTAATGCAGTTTATATAGTCAATTTATACAAGCAGATTGATTGATGAACACTAAAAACCCAAAACGGGTGACTAAAACACACACAGCAAAAAAAAAAAAAAAAAGATATCACTACAACAAGTTGAGATGTGTCATTCGCTGTGGTTGTTGTTTTGTGGTTTTATTTTATTTTTTTCTATTTTTAAAAGTGTTTTTTTTATTTTGATGAAACGACGGAACAAATTTATCTAATACAAATGTGGTCTACGATGCATAATTAGCGGCTGTAAATAAATCAGCGTCTAGTGTAGTGTTGTATCGCGATTAGCTCTCTAATTTCTAGCACATTTTTATTTGGACAGGTGACAGTTTCTTTATTTTTTTTTTTCGTTGTTTTAATCGTATCTCTGTGTTGTGGGACAATTTCATTTCATTTGAGATGTATCTGAATCTGTATCTATGCATTTGACGTCGGAAGATTAAGTTACGCTTTAATCAAGCGGCGTCAAGGTTAGCTTCCAAATAACATTTCATTGACAAATTTATGGTTTAAATTTAAATTTTAATGTGTTTGTTTTGTTTGCGTTGTTGTTGTATTTTAAAGTATTTGTATCTTATAGATACTTTTTTCAAAGTTGTGTAAAGTATCTCAAAGTTTTGTTGCAGCAATTGCCAATACAGTATTGTACACAACTTCCGATTTTGCCATTATGCACTTATCAATAAGCACATTAATTTGATTAATAACCGACTGCAAATCATTTCCCCTAGCAGCAGACATTAACATCGATAAGCTGTGATAACTTGTCGCGAGTTTTCTTTGAGGCAAAATGGAGGCACTATTATGACATTAGTTAACCCCAACAACCCTCTTTTTATGAAAATTTTGTATATAATGCAAAAACCATTTACGCAACGCAATCGAAACCCTTTCACAAACCTCATCAGCAATTGAAAATGGTTTCAGGGGAGATAGTGGAGTGGAGCAAAAAAAAAAAAAATTGCTTTCTTATACACATAAATTGTTATCTTTATGGAATTTTTATGGGCAATCTCCTTGCAGGCATAAAGCTTACTAATACTGAATTTCCGTTCTATTAGTATGTCATCTGCTGCCGTCATCTGCTGTCATTGATGTTTCTCGTCACCTGAGCGAAAAGTTGAAGTTGGAAGAAAAAAAAGTCGTTAATATACAATAAAGTGCGTTGTGGCTGCTGAAATTATTGTTTGAAGAAGGAGTTAAGGTGAAGTGCCTTCAAGAAGTCTATTTCAACTTAAGTGTGCTGCCGTTGACATTTGGTTATTATTTGCAAGTTGGGTTTGAGTTTAGAGATTCTATTTATTTTTTTCTCTCTAAAGTGTCATATTACACTTCCTGCGTTTTAAGTTTGAAGCGTTTAAATTTAATAAAATTAAATAAAGGAGGTGGAGTAAAAATTTAGAAAGTTTTCTGAAAATATTCGTAAAATTAAAAAGGAAAAATATTTTTCAATTATTCAAGGTTATGTTGTGCGCTCTTGCACTCTCAACATGTTGCGTACCAGCGTCAGAGGTATTTAATTGTTATGAAAAGAAACAAAAACAGAAAACACAAAAAATTTTCTATATCATTCACACTTGAAAAACAGAGTAAAACTTAAGAGTAAGCTATCTCTATCGCACTCATTCGCTTGGTTCGCATGGTACCATCGTTTCGATTGACACCACCATGTATCAGGTGGTGCATTCTAACTCTCTGTGTATGTTTTTTTGAGAGCACAAAAACAAAAGATAGAACTTTTCATAAAAGCTGACAACTTATAAGTGGAGTTAGAGAAACGCTCTTGTTCTCTCTCAACATATTTTGTACCAACGTCCCTTGACAGCAGGTTTTACAATTCCACCCCGGCCAAGTACGCACTGTTACAACACTCCTCATTTATTTTCGTTACTTATCTACAAATGTTACTCATCCAGAAATAAATCACTGTCTTCGCCACTGTCTCTTTCTAATTTGATAACAAATTTTGTTGAGTATGCATGTTGTGGTGAATTTATATAATTTCACCTTATTGATGTGAGTCTTCCTGCTTCTTGATTATTTAAAAAATAAATATAAATAAAGTCCATGTCTAATAGAAATTAAGAATATAAAAAATTGTATTTCAAAAAAAAAAAAAAAATTAAACGGGTAAATAATTATAGATGAGTATTTTTTTTAAGTTTTTACATAATCTTGACACAGTTTCTGTTTGAAATATGAATGAATTGTAATTTCTGACTCATGGTAATATTATTTATTTTTTAATTTCTGATTAATTTTTAAATTTGTATTGTTTAGTTGCATCATATTTTCTGAAGGGATCTTGTTAAATTCTTGTCTCCTAATATTCTCAAGAATACCGCAAGAATAAAAATATAAATTCTTCATCTTGATGAGCAATACAATTTGACAATTTTTTGTTTTTTTTTTTTTTTCCACTTCATATAGAAATGCACACAGCTTTCATTAACACATTATTACCAAGATTCATTTACTACCAGATGATGAGTACAACGTCAATATCTATTCAGTAACTCCACACCTAACCCAGCAATACTTCAAATATGCACGGCATGCCGCCAATTCCAATCGACTCGACTCGTCTCGAGTCCAAATCAACCCAACTTGCACTCAATGTCTCACCTTTCGAATGATTTATTAAAGTGTCATTAGTGCACGAACGAATGAAACGAAACCGAACCGAACTAAACTAAGCCTGATATACAATATATAGATACTTTTTTTTTCTTCTTTGTAAAGAATTGAAACCAAACTCGGCATAAAAAATAAAGTGAAGGGGCGAAGTAGCGTCGTAACGGAAGAAACGCGTGCGACTCCAATGGACAACAACGGCGGCAACACTTTAAGCTTCAAAACCTCAACTCAAACTCATCTCAACTCATCAGCATCAGCTACAACAACGATGACTACGCGACTCCCTGGCTCCCTGACTCCCTAAACTGACGGAATAGACTGACTAAGTGAGTGAAGTGCGGTAATGAAGATACAACAACGGTGTAAATGGATTGGTTGGTCGGTCGTTTGGTCGCTTCTCATTTCGAGGTCGGTGTCGTTGGTTTTTTTTTTTTTTAGTTTTTTCATTTTTAAAACTCGTATCTAGCATTTCATGTAATGGATTTGTTAAGTAGTTGAAGTCGTTTCTCGTGGCTTTCTCAAACAAAAATTTAAATTAAAGATTCTTCACTCATTTCTGGTATGCAAAGTTTAGCCGTTATGAAACGAAACAAACTGACATTGCCTTTGACCTCATACGCTGCTGTCGCTTCTTCTATATCGTATAATGACTTACATTTTTGTATCTAGATGCATAATGCATGATTTATTTCTTTTTTTTTTTTACATGCAGTGTTGCTATGTTTTTAAATATAAAAAAAAAAATTAAGTTGTCGCCAAGTTTGAAAGTTTATGTTCTAAAAAGATTTGGATTGCTTCTATTTCGTTGATAAGCTTGGCTAGAAAGTTTTATTTTTTTATTTAACTAGAAATTCTAAGCTGTAAAAGTTATTTATTGCTTTTACTTAAGATACATTTATGCTGTTACCTATCTTAGTAATTTTAGCAGCTTGTTAGTAAATAAGTGATGACATTTGGAAACAAGATTAGTTTTAAGTGCTTAAAGTCAGGTGATTTTACAGCTGTGATCTTCATTAAATATTTATTGATTTACCATTTTTTATTCTTAATTTAAAGTATCTCATTCCAAAAAATGTATCTGCACAAATTTAGATTTATAAAAGAAAAAACCTTGAAAGTAAATCTTCTTTACTTCCTATTTGGGTATTAAAAAGGAGATATATACACATTTTTCAATTCTCTTTAAGCAAAATAAATCTATTCGCATTGCACTTCTGTAATCCTCCTTGAAGAAAACTGCACAGAAAACCGTTTTTTTTTTACCTGCTCCCATTACATAATATAATCCAAAGCGTTCGTCCGCTTGTTTGCCGTGCGAGAGAGATTATCTTGGAGAATATAAGAAGGGTAGCCCCCACACAAATCTACCACAATTTGTATAAAAACTCCTTTGTTTCTTATTCTAGGACCTCTAAATTTAATAAAAATTATGCCTATGGTAGTATCAATAAAATATCGTAATATGGGTAGTATTAAAAAATTTTCAGGTATAGCCCCTATACAAATTTATCCCATTTTTCGAGTTTTTGTATGAAATATGGTACTAAGATAACTCAAGGTACATAAAGATTGGGTAAAGGGTATTTTGCAGTCCAGCATACTCAACTTCAGCGTTCTTTCTTAGCTTTAATTTGAATTCTGATAGTTATTTGTATTTATCATCGTATAAGGCAGCAATCAAATCCTCAACTAAAGGACCCTCTTAGATCACTGAGTCCCTACTTGAAGTTCTTTCTAATACCTACTAAATTGCACCTATTATCGTTTTCAACAAGAGAATGTTGCCATCCCGTCAAGACAGGGACCTTTTTCTTGTAAACTTCTCTTGCTGGAACTTCTGTGTCCATCCGACTCAGGTGACCAGCCCAGGACAGCCTTTTGTATTGGATGTTCCAGATTATGTTAATGTCGGCATATAGCTCGTACAGCTCATCTTTCGTGCGCATACGGATGTCAATTTTCACTCTAACTGAACCAAAGATTCTCCGAAGTATCTTCCTCTCAAATACGCCCAACGCCTACTTATCCGATTCTGTCATGACCCATGCTTCTGAGCCATACATTAGGACTGGCATTATCAGCGTCTTGTAGAGTTGAACCTTTGTTTTTCTGGACAGCACTCTACTTCGCATCTGCTTACCGAGACCAAAATAGCTACGGTTCGCAAGAGTGATTCTTCGTTTAATCTCCTAACTGATGATGTTGTTGTTGTTTACATCTGAGCCCAAATAGATGAAGTTGTCTACAGCCTCAAAGCTGAAGTTCTCTGTATTCAAAGACCGTCTGCGACGTGCAGATTGCCTGCGAGTGGATACCAAATACTTCGTCTTGTTCTCGTTGACCGTCAGTCCCATAGGACGACATTGTTTTTCGATGTCTGTGAACGCGCCGGTGATCGCTCGAGCATTTTTGCCGATAATATCTATGTCGTCGGCATATGCGAGCAGCATAGTTTCTTTATAGACGTTTGGGCATCGCCTCAGGATGTACTCCATCAGGAGGTTGAAAAGGTCGCAAGACAACGCAACACCCTGTCTGAAGCCTCTCTTGGTGTTAAAGGGGTCGGAGAGATTTTTACCGACCCTGACAACGCTTTCGGTGTTTTTCAGCGTCATCATACAGAGGCGGACAATTTTTGACATGATTTCAAGATCAGTCAATGCCTTGAAAAACTTTGATCTGATTGGCGTGTCGAAAGCGGCTTTGAAGTCGACAAATAGGTGGTGTGTGTCGATTTGCTTCTCTTTGGTTTTTCCAGAATCTGCAGCGCAGCGTAAATATGGAGTCGATGATTAACGTCTTCGGTCTAAAACCGCTCTGATACTGTCCAACTATTGTATATTTTAATTCTAATAAACCACAACAAAAAAAATTCAAAAAAAAAAAAAGCAAAATATGAACATTAGTCGCTGTCAATGCTCACCTTCCCCATACTCCTAATTATTTGACCACTCATACATGTACATATGTATGAAATATTCAAAATAGATAGAAAAAAAAATAAAGCATTTGAAATGCGCATACAAAATTATTGAAATACTTTGAGTTATGAAGTTATCACGATGTCACTTTGTTTCTATCACTCAATGACAATGGGTTTTTCCTCACGCGCAGCGCGTATCTCAATATCTCATATGACGACTGAAACGACGCACAGTCAGGGGTCGAATGGGTCATAGCGCTGGAATTCTGTTCAGAGTGTCAGACAAGGTGGCAAATCACGTTCAATATCTCAACTAAATTGTAGATACAAAATCTTTAGGTTTTTTTTTTTTTTTTAAATTTATTATTAACCAAAACGCTTGTGTATCAATTTCAAAAAAAAAATGTATCTAAGCAACAAGATATTTTTTTTTATTTACGAGGCATTAGTTTTAAGTCGCAGTCTTACGTTATTTTGACAGCGTACAAAACTAAAGTTGCTGTTGAGATAGATGTATCTTTTTTTTTTCTACTTTCGAATCTTACTTACAACGTTCATATTTCATCGATTAATTTTAAAGATGAAGTTATGAACGAAACATTTCTTGCGATTAATCGACTCACTGACCGACTGAAACGGTGAACAAAAAAAAAAAAATATAAATTTGAATATTTGATTGGACGCGAACTGAAGGCGATTGACTAAAATCCATGCTAAATCATAAATTTATTTTTTGTTTAAATCGTTTTTAAATTCAGCGTGAAGCGTATTGTCACCATTTGTCTGTCTGTCTGTCCGTCTGTCTATCTGATTGTTTCTTCTGGACAGCTCTCGGGTGTTAGTTTTAAAATCGTTTAGCAGCTTGTTTGTCGCATTTCAACTTTTCGGCTTTAGATACATTTTTTTTTTTTTTTTTAAGTTTTGACAGCGACGTGACATGTGCAGGTGTTAACGGGCAACGGAAGTTAGGGATCTGCATAGAAATGGGTTTTTCGTATTTATTTTGTGCTGTGAGAATATGAATCATGTAAGAAGCTTATTAAAAATTTGTAAACTCTTTTTTTTTTCAGTGTTCTATAACTATCTGAAGCGTATCTATCTATCTCCAAACTATCCAGCTGTTGTAGCTGGTAGTGTGTTGTGTTATGTCTAATGGCTATAATAATGTCACCCAATGTGCCAACAAAGCAAATCATATATACAGATAAAATCCAGATAACGCTGTTAATATGCTAATTTCCTCTTGAAAAAAAAAAAAAAATAAATAAAATATAGACAAAAACAAATAAACTAAAAATGCTGATGTCTATCAAAGCATATTTTAATGATCATCATTTTTTGTAACGCTTCACTATTGAAAGAGTTCAGTGAAGCCAATGTTTAGTATTGTTATCGATGCTGCTTCTCAAAATATTTCATTTTTTATACGTTTTGCATACATTTTGTAAAATACAATTAATGGTTAAACATTTATTACAAATTAGAATAAAAATTAAAAAAGGTTTTTGTTTTAAAAAATTGTTAACGGTTTGTGATGTTGAAAAGTATGGAACATAAATTGGAAAATAGTATCTAAAAATATTTTTCGAAAATTGTTGTAAAAATAAGCTTTAACGTGTATTCGATTACGCAAATAATTTAAATAAAATTTTTAAAATTTTGAAGACCTTAAATCAATATGATCTGATTATTAAAAATTCAAAAAATTTGATTCAAATTATTTGCGTGTCTTCATCAAGCAGATGGCCTCGATCAGAGCTCTTCGACTGAAAGAACAAGGCTTGTGGTCCTCACTAAGCTATGGTCACAGTGCTGTTTTATCCATAATCTCGTCAGACTTAAGTGGCCCTCAGTAAATCCTTTAAAACCACAATACCTTAACGGCAAGACTGTATGGCGGAGCTGCTGGGGAGTGAAGCTGGTCTAATGCTTTACACCGATGGGTCCAAGATGGATTGAGTCTGGGGGTCTTTTGGAGGTTCTGACAGTGGACGATTTTTTTCTTCTCTTGTTTACTTGTGCAGTGTGTTCCAGGCGGAGATCCATGCTATACTAATTGCGTGCAAGCTGTTGGTACAGCTGGAGATTCGGGACAGATCGGTTTTCATTTTCTCAGACAGCCAAGCTGCCATCAAGGCGCTGGATACCCACATTACCAAATCTAATCTTGTTGGTCGCCACAACACACTTTGCCTTTCATGAGGATTGGAAACACGCGGCCAGATTAGGTATCCCTAACAACAGTACATGCAGAAGATGTAAAGAAGAGGATACTCCAGAAACGTTAGAACACTTTCTCTGTGTGTGTCCTGCACTTAGATCGAGTAGACAGTTGAAACCGCTGAGCGATTTTTCTCTCTTATGTCCCTCTAAGCTACGGTCCTTCCTTAACTGTACTGGTTGGCTTTGATCCTCCAGAGCCTATCATGCACTTAAGACTTTTGTAAGCGGTGATTGAATTGAAAAAGGTATTATTGAAAAGCTCTAGAATATACAATACAATATTTTGCCCTTTGAAGTAACATTTTTAGGGCACAGTCAAACACGGTCTACTCTTAAGTCTCTAGGTCTACCCATATCAAAGACATGGTTCCTCCGGTTTTAAGGCCCCATTAGGCGCCAGATTAATATTTTTCAAAATCTCACCTTAGCGCTCACCAATATAATGAAATAAATATTCAGTAAAAAAGAAGCGATAAAATATAATTTAGGTCCTTCTACGAGCCCCAGGTCCAAGTTTCAAAAACCGATTAAACACACAATAATTATTTTTTTTAACTATTTTTTCAAATGTCTCAAGTGTTCAGGTCTACTCATTCCAAAGGTATGCCTTTTCTGGTTTGAATGCCACATAAGGCGCCTGGTCACATATTTAGTAAAAAAGAAAAGAAAAACTGTTTCGGGTCCTCACTGGACCTGAAATACAATAATTCCAAAACCCAGAAATATGGTAAATCTGTGACATTAGATTTTCTTTTTAAAAAGTGGTCGTAAAAAAGATAATTTTCGATGAAATGTTAGGTTTTCTAACTATAAATAACGAATTTGTGCTTTTTACGTCCATTTTTTGTCATTTATTCTCCTGTTTCTTGAAAACTGTATAAGTTTCATGCTTTGTATAAATATCTGTGCCATACTCTCTGCTTATAAGTATTTCTCATAATTTATATTTCAAAAAACTCACATTAAAAAATAGTTGAACCTTTAGATGAACGTGTAAATCGATTGCTCGTTTACAGCTACAACTCCTACAACGCTTATACGTATTGATGATGGCTGTTGATGTTGCTGCTGATGATGATGATGATGATGATGATGATTTGGTGATTTTCTTTATTTTTTTTATTTTTATTATTATTACAATTTTTATACACAGCAGCAGTTTTCAAGGTGTTGAAGACTTGTCGGTGCCAGATAAAAGGCGCAACACATAACATAAGATCAAAATTACATTTCATATGAAAGTGTTTTACACCAACACAACAATTTAGCGTACTGGCGTCTCATGTTTCATTAAGACCAAGCAAAAAAAACTGAAAAAAAATCGAACTGGCTATAAACTACCGTTAAAAGTATCTTTTAGTATGCCGACACCGCCGACAACAACTTAATTTTTATTTTATTTCGAAGTTGAGTTGGTGATAATTGCTCATTATTGGGCACACTTCATGTCAACTAAAAATGACGACGACGATGATGAAGACAACGGTGCAGAGTTCTCGTTGGTTATTGCTGATGATGATCATGATGATCAGCTTCTTTTAAATTATAGTGTGCAATGTGTGTGCGCGGAAAATGTTAATTGCAGGTTAGAAACCAGTGAGCCATTCCATACCAAAAGTGCTCAGCCAACCAAGCCAGCTGCAAGTCGGGAAAAATCTAAGCAAACGTTTGACTTTAATTGCTCTTGACAGTCATCAACGTCAGATAGTCGTGTTGGAATTTTTTTCGCGCTTTACTGAAGTCAATCCATCCGTTGGATCTGTAGTCCAACTGTCAGACTGTATCGTCGTATCTCTATCGTATCTGAACACAGAACGCTAAATTTAGTTTGTTGCTTCGTTTGTTTGCTTGCTTGCTTACTCGCTCGTTCGTTCGTTTTCGCGTTTTTTTTGGGTTATTTGCCAATCCAGTTGCCAGCTCCAATCAACGTACGCTTGTCAGTTGCTGAGGGAAAGATAAATAGACAGACTGACAGACAGACCAACAGATAGACACACATCTGAAGTTGATGTAGTTTGTAGTTTTTTTTTCGAGCATTAGTCAGCCAACCAGCCAGATCGTCGCTGTCCGCCATTTTGCAACGTCATTTGTGTTAATGGCGTCTTTGGCATTTGGCGCACATGCGCAGTATTTAGTATGTATCTTTTTTTTTTATTATTCAGGCTTTGAGTAGATATGTGTGCTTTTGAGGTCACAAATAAATTATTTGAAATACTACATTTAACTTAAATACTACAAGTATTTGTAGAGATGCTGCTGCACTTAGGGTGAAGGTGTCCGATAAAAAAGTGGAAGGTAATAACTTTCATTTGAACACTATTTCTCAACTACTGTCACCCTAACTGAGTGATTACTATTGAGAAGTGTGTAGCAATCCAAATGCATCAGAAGCTGCCAGACACCAAGCAACAGTCAAAAAGTAAACTTTTCCTGGTCAGCGTGCATCAGAAAAGTTCAAGCTGGCTCTGAGGCTTATGACGAATTTTTTTTCGAGATATGGTAAACCGTAGAAAAATAAGATACTTCAAGGCATGCATTCGCCATACTGAAAATCCATAAATTTTGTTGCGAACTGCATCCAGATTGAGCACTCTCCAATTATTTTTTATTTACAAATCTGAAAACGGCCGTGAAATATTTGAATCGAATAAAGAATTCAGTAAAAAAAAAAAAAATAAAAAATATAAATTAGGTCCTTCTACAAGACCCAGGTCTAAGTTTCAAAAGCCGCTTGAAACAAAATAACTATTTTTTAACTATCTTTCAAATGTCTCAAGTCTTCAGGTCTACTCATTCCAAAGATATGTCTTTTCCGGTTTGAATCGTGCCCTAGTACTCAAATATATAATAAATTAAAAAAGAAAAACTGTTTTGGGTCCCAACTGGATATGAAATATAATATTCCAAAACCCAGAAACACGTCAACAATATTTTTTAAACATTTATTATGTGTATTAAAATTGAGGTAAAAGGTGTGGTCCCACGGTCACAGTTACACTCTGAAAAAATTTCTGGAAGATCGGACTAGAGATTTGGGCTCCTATAAAGCACTGACATACATAAAGAGATTTTCCTAATTCTTTTTTTTTTTTTTAATCTTGGAGAAAGTTTATTATTTTTGAATGGACTAAAAATTTCTTGAAATTCAAAGCTTAAGCTTTTGACAGCCATAAGCGGTTAAAGTTTTAAACCTAAAAATTGCCCAGCCCATACACATTCGTGATTTTTTTTATTCAAAATGGTTCATTTATGAATCGATTAGTTTCAAATACGGTTAAAAACATTTCTAATAGCAACCCATGTTTTAAAATGGACCCATAGTTGGGGTGTCCCCCCTGTAGCATATAGACCCCATACAAATCTTCTGTCAATTTCTATTTTAATAATAAAAATATTTTTATAAACATTTATGTCAAATACGTAAAGTACTTTAATATCAACACTTAAAAACCTTTTAAAAAAACTGAGATCACTTATAACATATAACCTCAATAGAAATTTAACTCTAATTTTCAAATCATTTGTATCTTCAAAGATCTTAAAATACTTGCTGTAGCTACCTATGATCACAATAGGACACATGTTTATAGTAGAATCATAATAGCACATAACCCCTTAACAAAACCCAACGCACATATTTATTCTAGAATAGATTTTCTAATCATCGTGTGACGGGTATTTCTGCTTCGGATTCTCAGTCAAGTTAACGTGTTTCCTTGAATTTTTTTGCAATTACACTCTTTTTTGGCATTTTTGTGGCTTTATGTATTGGGGGTTAGTATAAGAACATACAAAAAAGCACTAAAAATACCAGTGTCACTACAAAAGTTTATTTGCGAGCTATAAAAAAAAAAAAATGTTGTATTGTAGTCCAAAATAGACTTCCTGAATATACTGGGTGAGTGTGGATGCATTATTTGAATGATCTTGAATCATTCTATCGTTATAGCCTTTTCAAATGAAATTGATTTGGGACAAATCGGTTGGAATGGTTTCAAAGTCCATAGTGGACATAGAAACATTTTCACTATCCCTTGTGGCAAGGTCATACACTTCGTCAATCCTCAAACAATGTAAAATCTATGCCCTTTACAATATGATGTCATTGGAAGTGGCATTCGGCCAGACGTTCGTTTCCATATTTTTGTTTAACAAAAAGATTATCTGGGCCAATGTTGTTATTAATATATCATAAAGAAAGTATTAGATTGATCGGATAATCGAAGGAAACGAATAATCGATTCAGAGATTAACCGTTTATTCGAGTAAATATATTAAACTAAATCGAAACGTTCGGTCTGTCGATTAAACTGGCACGAATTTAAAAGATTAACACTTAAACTTCTGATTTATCAATTGAAATGTTTCAAATTTAATGTATAGAGAAAGCTTTGCAAACGATTACTAAACATACCAGGTTCTATCTTTTGTTTTTAATTTAATGAGCTAGCTACACGTAAATATAATATTATAATTATTAAAAAGAAGTTAACCAAATATCTCCAAAAATAACCTCACAAATCTCGTTACTTCAGCCTAAAACGCGGCGGAATTACAATTTTTTTTTTTTTTTTTTTGAAACACGGGAAATCTTGATTTATGACTACTAAATTACTACCTTCCAATGAGAATACTCTTTAAATGAAGAGCAACGCAGATAAATGTTAACACATTTTTTTCTTGAATTCTTCCAAATTATACCAAAAAGATAATAGAGTTATTTTTTTTATTTCGATCCAAATTTATTAGAATTGTGGGCGAGTGTGTATTTTGTTGTTCTTTCTGTACTGGAAATTATTTTTCTCGCTTACAAACTATTTTGATTTTTATAAATATTACACCAAAGCGTCATGAAGAATGAATTAAAAAAAAAAAACGAAGAAAAAAGCTGATAAATGAGCCGCGTAAATGTTGAAATAATGACGAAGCGTTGAGTTGTTGGTTTAAAGCAAATGAATAAACACTAACAGAACCTTCTCATATTTAGATTGGTTCTTCAAAGCAAGGACAGGACAGCTGAAAAAATAGTTTTTGCTTTAAAAATTCTCAAATAAGCCGCAAAAACTTCTACAAAAAAAAAAACGTAACCTGTCTGTTATTGCATTGACTTTAACTACAGCGTTACTTTCATATAAATGTATCTAGATGCTGTAAATGTATCTTAGATTCGTTCGGCAATGTGGAGAATGTGTAGTAGTTACATGATGCACTGACAACACGTTCATTGATTACCTGGGTGTCATTAGCATACATATGTGTATGGTACATACATATATAGTATAGACTTTGCTCTGTATCGAATAAGTTTTTACCAGAATTTGTATTATGTGTATTTTGCTTCTGATAACAAAAAATGAAAGAAAAAAAAATAAAATAAACACTTATCGGAAAAACAAACACATTTATTTTTTACTTGTAATAAAAAAATGCTTAAGCGTATTAAAAATCAGTAAAATAGTTTAATTATTATATTTAGTTTTCGCTTATGTTATGAAGGCTAAAATTAAAAAAGAAATGTGGTCTGTTCAAACCTTGCTCAAACCTTCGTTTTTTGATGATCAGGAATAACTTTTGACAAGTGGCAAGAACGAGTTAAAGAGCAGTTTTATTTGAATCAAAGATTTGTATAGAATCGTTTTTTAATCGTTAAATTGTTATTATTTTTTACTGCGATTCCTTTTAAGGAAAAAATTCGAGCCCGAAAATAAATACAAGTTTGACCTTATCATATTTATTGTGCCCTTTCTAGCAGCACCTAATTGAGCCATCTATGCACGATTCCTTCTGTAATCTAAGCATCATGGAAGATAAAGCCACTATCAATTTATTTCGCCGCCTGCTTCAAGGACAAACCCGCCTCTTGACTCTGTCCTTATTTTCTTCCTCTCATAATGAAGTCATTAGGCGATACTGGATATGGACCACAGAATAGGTTCTGGAACAATTGATGATGCAAATTTAACAGGTGTGGTATTCTGTCTCTTTGATTACAAGATTTTAATATTTTAAGCTTCATAAAGTCAAGAGAGAAAGAGATTTGATTAAGAAGATTTTAATATTTTAAGCTTCATAAAGTCAGAGAGAAAGATTTCGCTTTCTCTTTTATACTACACAAAATTCTGCAAAAATAAGCAAACAAAACAGCAAAAGAGTGTTGTGCAATACTACACCATCTATAAGTGGATCCATGATGTCATACGACACTTTTTTTTGGAAATAAGAGAATGTACGTATAGAAATGTATTTCAAGCTTTGATGGATCATAGTTAACCCCCTGGTCCTAAAAAAACATTTAAAATATATTGTTTAGAAAAGCTCTTGACCCAACATTATGTTGAAATACGTCCAAAAATCTTCGACATCTGGGAAGACACAAAACGGCCTTATTATCCATTATCCTTTCCATTTTTTATACCTGTTACACTAGTGTAAACAGGTGTATTCAGTTTGTCGGAAAGTTTGTAACGCATTAAAGGAGGCATCGTAGACCCTATAAAGTATATATATTCTTGATCACCTCGACGAGACGAATCGATTTAGCCATGTCCGTCTGTCTGTCCGTCTGTCTGTCTGTATGTATGCGTTTCATTCGCTCAGTTTTAAAGATATTGACCTGAAACTCGGAACTTTAAGCTTTTCTCAGTCCTAAGCAGTTCAAGTGTTAAAATCAGTGCCACGCCCATTTTAAGGGGTAGCCCCCATATAAACTTACCGTTTTTTTCGATTTTTTGTATGAAGATAGCAATTATTTGTGAATGTAGTCACTCCAAGTTGAGTCCAAATACTTCTAATGTCATCCAATGTCAAATCCAAACTGCCACGCCCATTTTTTAGATATAGCCCCATACAAACTTACCGCCCATTTTCGAATTTTATATGAAAATAGCTATTATTTATGAATTTAGTCACTCCAAGTTGGGTAAAAATACTTTCTAATCTCATCCAATATCAAAAGCAAGGTGCCACGCCCATTTTAAGCTATAGCCCCCATACAAATTTAACGCCCGTTTTCGAATTTTAAATGAAAATATGTATTATTTATGAGAATATTCACTCAAATTTGGGTAAAACACTTCTAATGTCATCCAATAACAAAACCACGCCCATTTTGAGCCATAGTCCCCATACAAACTTATCGATTATTTTCGAACAAATGTATGAAAAGGTAATTATTTTCCAATATATATTTATAAATGCATATATAAGCCACTGATGATCACACTAAACTATTCAAAGATTCGTGTGACGGGTATTTAAGCTTCGGTTCCACCGAAGTTAACGTTTTTTCTTGTTATCATTAAGTTTTACTTGAACCTCATTTTTTTTCTTCGAAGGAGTGTGAAGTATAACGCTTTTACTGATGTTTCAAAAGACTCATTTCATAACGAATTGCATTACTCTACAGCAATTAATGTCCCGAAACATACAACATCTCAAAGTGAATTTAACGTTCTTTAAGATACAATTAAATCTAGCTGCAAAGCTGACATTCTTATCGCTTATAAATAATCTACAATATAAAGCTATCATACACACAGCGCCGATAAATGCCTTAGATAAAATATCTTAAGACATTCAAAATGATTTCGAAATAACATCGGTGTTTTACCGTGAGAGTATCTTCATATCTGATGAAACAACGTCATCTGAAGACGTCAGTGCGTCTCTGAAGTTATAGCAACTCAACTCAAATCAAACTCAAAGTCAGTCTGTGAAGTAATGCGCAACTAATTTCGTTTATTAAACGTTCATCGTTTTTTTTTTTTTTCGAAGTTTATTTATTTTCTGTAAAATCATGCTAAATAATTAAATTTCCAAAGCACGTTCTCTGTGCACACAAACACACACACACACACGCAGTATGTGTAAAAAAAAAATAAAAATAAAAATAAAATCATTCCTTCAATTTAATTTCAATTTCATGTCACACAGGCAAACGCCAAAAGTATTTAGCTATGACTGACTGACTATCTCTCAGTCTGTCTGCCTATCCATAAGTGTATTTGATGCTTTAGATAATTATTATGCAGCTTCCAACTTCAGTTCTTGCACTCAATTGCAATTAAGTCAAGTGACAAGCACAAACAATTTGATGAGCAAAAATTCATTTTTGTTGTTCATTTTTTTTTCTTTAGCGCAGTTTGAAATGCATTACATGCAACAAGTATCTTTTACAACTATGCCGAGTAAAAAAAAAAAAAAAATATTAATTTCGTTGAGTAGCAAAAAAAAAAAGCGCAAGCTAAATAAGATATACAACAGCAGCAGCAGTATGCCACAAAAATTCAATTACATATTCATATATGCAAAATAGGTTGGCATAACCTCAAATAAGAGTTGACACAGACACAGCAGACACACCCACGCAAATAGCTATCCAGTCTACAGACGCAGTGTTAACTTAGCTTCCTGACTGACAGACAGACAAACAGTCGGAAACGCCTTCAAATCGCGCCTTAAGTCTTCATAGTATACGACTAAATGTATTTCTGCTGCAGCAACGACACCCATCAACATCAGCGTCATCATTTATGCAAAATAGATCCTGTTGTCAACAAAATGAAAAGAATGATAAAGGTTGCATTGCTTTGAGCTTTGTGGAAAAAATATAATTTTAAAATACAAATTTTATCTAATCCAAAAATATAGTTGTATTTGTATTTCATTAAAAAACAAAATTGTCAAAGATATCAAGAATTAATATTGGTGGAAAGGTTTTAATAAAAAATTAAAACAATTTTTTGTAACTCAGCCGAAAAATTTCTTTGATGACATGATCACTAGTGACTGCTTGATGACACTTCGTTGGTTGTGTTACCATTGACGAATTTAGAATAAATAATATGTTTTTATATTTTTTTTTATTTTTTTTTTTTTTAAAAACAGGATCAATTGAGATTGATAACAATATTACTATAAAATTTATGCTCTATATAAGATGGTCATGGCATGAAGTCTTGCAAGACATATCATGCAGGATGTCGTCCAAGTCATGTCATGCATGAAGTCATGCAAGGCTGTGCGTTTTTTTTTTCTTTAAGTCCCTACACCCAATATTACTTCTTTTTCTTTAAAGCAAATACTGTCACAACTTAATTTCAAGCAGTTGTAAATATACATCTCAGGATCTTTTTTGAAACTTCATAAAACAAAAATATGGCAACGCAAAGCTTCTTAAGTAATCTAATAAAAAAATATAATCTAGCGTAAATAATTTTTATTTGATTGTCTCTGTTGATGAAGTAATGAAAAATATATATTTGTGTTAATTTTGTGCAATTTACACAATAACTATAAATTAGTACTAGAATCATTGCCACCCACCCTCTCTCTCTGCATAAGCTACCCTTAAGAACTGCAAAGTAAATCAATGCAAACCAAACCAAAGCAAATCAAATTAAATGAAAAGTCAAACTCATAAAAACAGCTGCAAAAAAAAAAAACAAAAAGTCTCGTCTATGATTGTGGGTGTTTACTTGTTTTAAGGGCTTTTCTACACTCCCCCCCGACACTTGTTGTCGTTGTACAGGTTAAAAGCAATTGTATAACAACGAAAATTTATGCACCCCTTTTTTATGTGAAAATTTATTCAATTTCAGAAGGCAGGCAGGCAAGCTTTGCGCTTTTTTTGTCGCCACTTGTCACTTTTTTTCAATTTTTTTTTTTTTTTTTTGAGGGGGTCGATTTTTTTTTTTTGCCCCTTTGGCAGCTTGTGGTAATTTAGACCCACTATCCATATAAAATGCCAACATATCATATGACTTTAGCTTGCTAATGCCACTAAATGACTTTAATGCCAACTGATAGCCTTTTTTTCTTTTTAGGTGTTTATAGCAATTTTGCAAAAAATATAAAAAAAAAATGCAAAGGCGTATTAATGAAATTGTCTGGAACTTTGGTCTTACAGTCAATATATTATTGTGGATTTAGTTTTTTTTTATAACACCATAAATAGTGATAAAAATTGATTGAGTATGCTTATAAAAATATGGTGAATTTGTAACATATGAGTATGTATTTGATTTATCAATGCATTGGAAGAATTTTATTTCATTTAAATTTTTTCTTATTGTGCTTAAACCAAGACATGCTCTGTTTTGAAGGCTCTTAAGTAGTATTAGTGAAAAATATTGAAACAAAAATTACTCCAAGACTCGCCAATTGTGGTACAGGGCGGGAAAATTTTTATTTTATGACTTGGTCACTAATGACTGATTGATGACATGTCATCGAAATCGTTACCATTTGCGAATTTATAATACATACACAACATGTTTAAGCGATAAAAGACACATTTATGGCAAACACTCAAGATGTCTTGACAAGACATGTCATGCATGTAGTCGTGCAATACATGTCATGCTTGAAGTCTTGCAAGACATGTCATGCATGAAGTCGTGCAAGACATGTCATACATGAAGTGTGAGCATGAAGTCGTGCAAGACATGTCATGCTTGAAGTCAAGACATGTTGTTGAAGTCTTGCAAGACATGTCATAATGGTGTGCAAAACATGCCATGCATGAAGACGTGCAAGACGTGTCATGCATGAAGTCGTGCAAGACATATCATACATGAAGTCGTTGAAGACATGTCATATACGAAGTCATGCAAGGCATGTCATGCATGAAGTCATGAAAGACGTGCCGTGCATGAAGTCGTGCAGAGCATGTCATGCGTGAAGTCGTACAAGACTTGTCATCCATGAAGTCGTGCAAGACATGCCACATCTACGACATTTGTATGAAAATGTCTTCAACAACTTGTATGGGGTTTACGTCCTTATGTCGTGAAGGTAAGAGCAGCACTGATGCTCCGTTGATGACTTCCCGCTAGAAGCATGATTTATTGGTTTATTTCGATTGGGTACAGGGTATCTTCTTAAAATGTATATGTTAGTATTAAATTTACCGATTTATATCAATAGTTCAATATATCTCGAACATAATATATACAATAACAGCAAAAAAAATCATCATAAGCATCAATTGATGCAAAAAAAAAAAAAAATTCAATTTAATTTTTTTTAGTTTAACGAGCGAAAGTCAGCTTCAAAAATTAAAGTGCACTCTAGAATCGACTTAATTTTTATATTATACATGATTTACTCATAAGAGTATGCATTCAAAATTTGTTTCAAATTTTTATGAATATGATTTGTGAAAGTAACCAACCAAGCAGCTAGATACAAATCATATAACCCACGCAAGCACTTGGCTTAGTTAGATACTAAACGAATCTTATGTCTGGCTGCTACCAATTAACATTTGCGGCGATACATATTAAGACTGCAACAAATTGTAAACAGCTGAAACCAATACATTTGGCATAATTTGTGGTTTCTAGACACGAACGAAATCTTATGGAAATTTTAAAGTGCACAATCTGGTAGCCTGATGGTACAAAATTTGTGGTTCTGTGACAAAAAAATTTAAAAAAAAGGATACAAATAATAATAATAATAATTCAGATGGATAACATATTGAGCTTTTTTATTTACTAATATGAGGTTTTGACACAGATTGAATTGTGCATGAAGAAACCGCAGTATTTCAATTCACTTTTTGCTACTGAAAATTATGGTTTTGCAAAAGCAAAAGAAAAAAAAAAAGAAAAAATGCTGGTAGCATAAATTAATATGTTGTATGAGGTAAGAACCACGGCAATTGTTGCAACAAAGTAGCTAAATTGACGCAGGGCGCTTTTGAGGAACTCTTGAAAAAAAATGTGAGGAATAAAGTTAAAAACAAACTAAAGCACTTGTTCGTTTATATTTTTAAAAAAAAGAACTAAGCTTCTTATTAACAATGTCAACAAAAAAAGACACGGCACAATAGAACTACTCGATACAAAATAAAACATTAAATTTCACGCCAATCAAAATATTTCAAAAACTATGTCACTAGAATTGTAGTTTATGTCAAATAGTTGTAAATCATTTTAAGTGCGTTACTAAGCTTAGACCTTGAAAGAAGAAGAAAAAAAAACAAACAATTTAAAACTTAAAATAGATGTCAACGTCCATTAAAGCGCATCAGCGGAACTTGACTTACTTTCTCTGTGGCGCACGTAGACATTGAACCAATTTTTTTACATCTATTTGCGAAATTTATTTTACTTTTTTTTTTTTTTTGATTTGTCATTATTTTTCTTACAAAACTTAATTTTTTTTTTTTTTAATGTAAATTTTATTTTCTTTTCTTTCCGCTTAAGCGGATTTCAGCCACTTAAAAGTTGACTTTTAATTAACAAATCAACACTGTAAATAACAACAAAATGACGTCTGCTAAATCGATATATTGCCAATTGAGTTATTTGCTGTAATTACATTGACTGAACGCATCAAAATTTTAAGTTTGGCGGCGCTATTGCTTCATTAAAAAAAAGATTTAAAAAAAATTCATAAAATAACGAAAGACTTAAGCAACGAACGCACTCAATGACAATTTGAATGAGTGAAAGAGATAGCATAAAATAAATATTTTGAAGTAGCGTAGTGGGCGTAGTGAGCACAAATAATGTAGTAAACTGTTTAAACGTTTTAAAAATTGATTAATTCAACTCTTTGCGTTATTTTCTTTATAGTCGGTTTTGAACACTTTAAACTGGAAAAAAAAAACCAATAAAGTTTTTAATAAGTTTCACAAAAGTTCATATTAGCCTGGTGGGTTATGCATTGTCAATCGTTTTGAATGTTCTAGGTTCAAATTCCGGGCTTATTGCTCAAATAATAAAATAATCCTTTTATTATTAAATATTTTTTATACAGAATACACATTTATGTATAGTTTTAAAAATCGGGCTTTTTCAAACACGAAAAAATATATGGGCCATGACAAAATCCCAGCCCTTTTCACATCTCTTATCCAGATACACATATTTTTATACTTACTCTTAGACTGACCAACTTAAAATGTTACTTTGATTTAATTTGAAACGACGTCGACATACTCGAGTCGAGTCGTACCGAAGTCAAACAAGTTGAGTAAACATTTGACTTGAGTTAATCGAATCCACTTTAAGCGCTTTCGGATAATACTGCTGGGCTCTACTATTATTATTTTCGGTTCGTTTTTTACATCAATATTGGTAAAGGTTTGGTAAAATTTGGTAAACTTAAAAAACTTAACGGATTCTGAATTTAAGGAAATTTTCCAATGCTATGGATAGAAACTTGTCAAAATATATGAATAATTTGGAATAATTTATTATTCATTTAAAAAAGAGTCTTTATACAAAATGCTGATTTCGGCTCTGGAAACAAAACTTTGAAAATTATAATCTGGCTGCATTACAAAAAATATCGAACAATATTAAAAAAATATCAAAAAAAATACCATTTCGTCGGACTTTCCATAACAAATTCATCTATAAAACTTCATTTTTCCACTTAATTAGTTAATAATTGTGGCAATTTGAATTATAAAACAAAAAGAAATGTTGCGCATGCGTCAAATGCTTAGAAAAATGAAAAAATGTCAAATTTTTTGATAACAAAACAATTTGCGTTTCAATTTGTGAACTTTATAAAAAAAAACTTTATAAAAGAATAAAACTCTTTGATATGTTTGGACCTCACAAAAATTCCAAATTATAGGAAAAAAAAAGAAAACATAAATATCGATTATATTATATAAAATATTTGATCTATGATTGATCGATCGATTGATTTGGCTTTCATTGGTTTATACAGTGGCAAACTAAATCAAACTGAAATGTCAAATTTGAGTTTATTTGTGAAGGCAACACTTGAATAATTAAAATGTGATATACAAAATCATTTGACACTTTTTTTTTTTTTTTTTTTTACTGCACCTCAATTGAGTAAATCTTTAACATAAATGAAAGCTGATTAATTAGATTAAAGATTTCTGCTTATGATCTTACGATCAAATAAATGTTTGAATGAAGATTAGCTTTTTAAGCAACTTACTGACTGACTGACTCTCTTGAAAAGAGATTAGACCAGACAATCCGGTGCGGCACATCTCACTCGCAGCGCATACTGTGATCGTGTGTAAAGATCTTGAAAAAAAAAATAAAAAGAATTGTATGTATTAAAAACGAAACTCTAAATTCATGTTATTGGCGGCAAAATACATTTGATCCAGCATGACTTGACAAACTATAAAGTTGAGATAAAAAAAAAAAATATTATTTTAAAAACTGTTCGATCGTTCGATCGTTTGGAGCGAGGCGCACTTTTAGAGTAATTTCAATTTTTTCAATTCGTTGCGCTAATCTCAAGTCAACGGGCGATTCCTCGACTTCAGATTCGACAGATTTTGCTGTCATAAAAAAAAAAATACTAAGAAAAATTGTAACTTTGTTAGAACCGAAATTTAAATACACTTTGCATGCATAAGGTTATGTGGCTGCTACCCTTAAGTGTGCGTGTGGTATAATGTTTTGGGAACCTTAAATCGTTTCTTTTACCAGAACATTGCTTGATCAAATTTGGCAAATATTCTGCTTGAATTTATTTGGAGAGGAGGATTATCGACAAAAAAAAAAATATACAGAAACGGAATAGTACTCTAATTGACAGACATGACTAGATTCATATGTCTCATCAATATTTTATGAAATCTCTAGAACTGTCTTGAACCCGTTACAAACTTCATAACAAAACTTAAATGTGCAGTCTGTAGCGCATAAGAAGGAAAAAAAAAAAATAACAAGCATCAAAAATACGACGGAATCCCGATGATCATCTTGAAGAACAGCGCCAACTAGTGTCGGCGGCATGATTGACTTGAATCTGGAATCTCTCTGCTATAAAAGCCAGCTAGATCAATATTGCGCGGGTGAATTTTAAGTGTTTGAAGTATCTTGATGATCGTGCACATGGTTATTATTATTTACTAGTAAAAGAAAAAAATATTCGGTTTTGATCGGCAACTTTTTGTTGAAATTCTTTTAAAAAAAATATTAATTTCTTTCATTTTTACAGCAAATACCAACATAAAATTTGAAATGTGTTCTCAACTTTGACGTATCATATTAGGTATATTAGGGCATGATCTATTGAAAATAAAGCAAAATGCAAGAGGTGAGTCAACGTCTTTATACCCTGTACCCAAAGGGTAGAAGGGTATATTAAGTTTGTGCGAATGTATGTAACAGTCAGAAGGAGTCTAGATAGAACCTATAAAGTATTTATAATCTTGATCAGCATTGGGAGGGAGTCGAACTAGTCTATGTCAGTCTGCCCGTTCGTATGTCCTGCCCTAGTCTGAGATATTAGAGAGATTATCTCGGAGACTATAAAAGATAGGGCCATCATATTTGAAACTTAGACTCTCCTGAGCCGTGTTCACTTGCAAAAGGTTTTTCTCTAGACCCATTTTAAGGGGTACTCCCATACAAATGTATCCCAAAATTTTGGGTTTTTGCATAAAAACGTCATTTAGTTCTAGGAAGTTCAAATTTAGTATAAATCTATATATGATCTATCTATGATAGTCCCAATAAAATATCCCAATATGGGTAGGACCAACAAAATTTTAGGTATACAAATTTACCCCAAAGTTTTGGGTTTTTGAATAAAATTTCATTGTTTTTTATTCTAGGAAGTTCAAATTTTGTATAAATTATGTCTATGATAGTCCCAATGAAAATCCCAACATGGGTGGGACCAACCAAATTTTAGGTAAAGCCCCCCATAGAAGTGTAAAATTTTTTATTTTTGCACAAAAACGTCATTGTTTCATAATCTAGGAAGTCTAAATTTAGTATAAATTATGACTTCCATAGGATACGTCCCTATGAAATAGTCCAATATGGGTAGGTCCAACAAAATTTTTGGTATAGCCCCCATACAAAGATATACCCTATTTTTAAATTTTTGTACGAAAATTCAATTCAATGAGGTATGGCAGTAAAATAAAACTGATCTTAAGGATCATAATTATTGGGTACAGGGTTTTTTGCAGTCAAGCATACTCGACTTCAGCGTTCTTTCTTATTCTTTTTTTTTTTTTTTTAATTTTTATTTGAAATAACCCAATCTCTCATTTCTAACCCTAATCGTACTCTGAATGCAGCTCAAGATTTTTTTAATTATAGCACCTGTAAAAAACGATAAGGAACTTATAGTATTTTCTTTCTTTCAAAATTTCCTACTGATACTGAGCTGGTCCCTATTTGTGATCTTATTTTATGATTTCGTTATTTGATTTTTAGTAATTAATGTTTAAGATAAATTAATACCGTGTTTACACTATGCAGAGTGTGGGTTAACTGCGAAATACAGGGTTAGTCTTGGGTTTCAAAATGTCAGTGTTGAATAGCATTAAAAGAGTATTTAACTATATTCAACTCGAAAAAACGCTGAATGAATTTAACTTTAAATTGATCAGTAACGAGTCAACTAAAACCCAAAACCTAAATCAGTGTAAACGCTTTGAATTATATAGACAAGTTAGGTGCATAAACCTCAAAGTGTTAACATGGCATTAGAGCACTGGAATCTGAACTCTTCCTCATAAAAAAATAACACCGATAAGATATCGATAAAATATCGATACCATTGCTTACAGCTCTGTTAAAACCCTTTACAATCAGTCAGGTCAAGCATTTTTATATATCATAGATTTATAAATTGTACATACGCGTTGTTTTTTTTTTTTGTTGTTGTTGTTGTTGTTCACATTGACAATGAGTCAGTGCATTTCTCTGGTAGTTTGAATTTAAGCTTGAAGTTTTATATTCAACTTCATGCAGCATGATTTGTGCTAAATCATTTAGTCATGTTGATTTTTGAAGTACCTTAGTTTGGTTTTAGGTTTTCGATTTTCGGTTTTGAACATTGCCAGATGACAATCGCACTTAGATGGAATTGAAAATTGTTAATGCATCAAAGATCGGCTTCTCTTGTTGTTTTTGATTTCAATTTAAGCCTTGATTGATTCATAAATACTCAAGTACACATGTGAATGCGTTGATTACGTGAACGGTGTCATATATTTTTGTTATCGATAAAAAAAATAATAATAATATAAAACAATAACTTTCATTTTCCGGCGGTATTTTTTCAAAAGTGTTACTTTCGTATTGATTAAAAATACAAATTCTATACGACGAGAGTCAGTGACACCTTCTTAAATTGCTGGAATTATGAATTGAACTCTGAGTTCAAATCAAATTAAGTCGCGTCAAGTGTCATTGCGTCAAATGCCAAAATGATTAATTAATACATTTGAAAGCCATTTGTCATTCTTAATTTATTAAT
Organism: Leucophenga varia; assembly: GCA_018903435.1. Classification (NCBI taxonomy): domain Eukaryota; kingdom Metazoa; phylum Arthropoda; class Insecta; order Diptera; family Drosophilidae; genus Leucophenga; species Leucophenga varia. Next base: position 100,287 of record JAEIFJ010001875.1, read on the forward strand.
TAATTAGACTTGCCTAACACGTACATTGACACCTGAATTTTGAAATATTGTATTCAATATTTAATTTTTCGAAATCGTAGTTTTTAAATACATTTGAAACGTGTAATTTAATTTATAATTAATTTGGTATATATAATATATAATTGATAGAAATGCTCCGTAGTTAAATTTCAATCGCATACAAAGTTTAAAAAAAAATCCAAATTTGATTTGAAAATTGTATATTAAAATCATGTGTCATAAA